>JAKVIS010002155.1:0-25503 GCA_033119425.1 Bufotes viridis
TATGTGATAGACCAGCACAGAGTAGCAAGTATGTGTGAAGCGAAAAGAAAATGATACATGGTTTTCAAAAATTTTAATAAATAAAAATCTGAAAAGTGTGGCATGCATTTGTATTCAGCCCTCTGTACTCTAATAACCCTAAATAAAATCCAGTGTGACCAATAGCCTTCAGAAGTCATCTAATAAGTAAAAAGGGTCCACCTGCATGAATTTTATTCTCAATATAACTACAGCTGTTCTGTGAAAGGCTCAGAGGTTTTATAGAGAACATTAGTGATCGAACCGCATCATGAAAACCAAGGAACACACCAGATAGGTCAGGGATAAAATTGTGGAGAACTGTAAAGCAGGGTTAGGTTATAAAAAAATATCCCAAGCTCTGAACATCTCACAAAGCACTGTTTAATCCATCATTGGAAAATGGAAGGAGTGTGGCACAACTGCATGCCTACCAAGACATAGCCGTTCATGTAAACTGACAGCCCAGGCAAGGAGAGCACTAATTAGCGAAGAGGCCAAGAGGCCCATGGTCACTCTGGAGGAGCTGCAGAGATCCACAGCTCAGGTGGTAGAATCTGTCCACAGAAAAACTATTAGTCATGTACTCCACATGACTATGGAGGAGTGGCATGAAGAAAGTCCTTTTTGAAAGCAAGCTTTACAAAGTCCCATTTGCAGTTGGCTCCAAGCCATGTAGGGGACACAGCAAACATGTGGAAGAAAGTGCTCTGGTCAAATAAAACCAAAGTTTAACTTTCTGGCCTAAATGCAAAACACTTTGTGTAGTGAAGACTATGTGTGGCGGATCACTGCACATCACTCTGAACACACCATCACCCACAGTGAAATATGGTGGTGGCAGCATCATGCTGGGGCATGCTTTTCTTCAGCAGGGACAGGGAAGCTGATCAAAATTGATGAGAAGATGGATGGAGCTAAATACAGGGCAATCCTGGAGAAAATCCTGGTAGAAGCTGCAAGAGACTTGAGGTTCACATTCCAGCAGGACAGCGACCCTAAACATACAGCCAGAGCTACAATGAAGTGGTTTAGATCAAAGCATATTCTGGTCCAGTCAAAGTCCAGACCTAAATCCCATTGAGAAAATGTGGCAAGACTTCAAAATTTCTGTTCACAGATGCTCTCTATCCAGCCTGACTGAGCCTGAGCTATTTTGCAAAGATGAATGGGCAAAAATTTCAACCTCTAGATGTGCAAAGCTGGTAGAGACATACCTCAAAAGTCTTGCAGCTATAATTGCAAGGAAAGGTGGTCCAACAAAGTATTGACTAAGGGGGGGGGGGGAAGAAGCGTTACTTTCCAGATTTTTATTTATCCTATAAGAGGGATCAAATGCCTTCAAGTACGCTGATCTCTGAGGAATAATAACATGAGTAACATACTGTAGATTTCAGGTGGAGGCTTGGATCTTATCATACTGGTTCGAAATTGAAGACCCCACTGGAGGTAAACAGAGCTTGTCTTTCTCTTATCTTATTGCAGTAGCTGTAAGCTCCAGTTAAGTCAAATTTACATGGTAGACGATTAAAGACGGGTTGTTTGGGAGTTTAAGAAATGAAGCTAACAACAGAAAATGCTACAAAAAACAAAACAAAAAACTATTACTATATGCTTCACTGGTCCCCTGCCTGTACATCCGCATAACTGCCACAACCAATCACTGGCCTTGGTGTTCTCATGCATATAAGCTAGCATCATTTATTGGTACTTTTTTTTACATGAGTTTGCAACATATAAATTGTATGCTATGAGAAAACTAGGAAAACGTTACCCCAACTTTTATATGTCTGACTCTGACCCCATCCTATCTGCTGCTACCTCAACCCTAAAAGTATCTGTCTGTACATGAAAACCTTACACCCATGAGAATATCCCACTATGAAAGTCATTGCCAAAAGTTTTGAAACTTGGAAATTGGAAAAGTTGCTGCTTAAGTTTTTATAATAGCAATTTGCATATACTCCAGAATGTTATGAAGAGTGATCAGATGAATTGCATAGTCCTTCTTTGCCATGAAAATTAACTTAATCCCAAAAAAAAACTTTCCACTGTATTTCATTGCTGTCATTAAAGGACCTGCTCAGATCATTTCAGTAATCGTCTTGTTAACTCAGGTGAGAATGTTGACGAGCACAAGGCTGGAGATCATTATGTCAGGCTGATTGGGTTAAAATGGCAGACTTAAAATATTAAAAGGAGGGTGATGCTTGAAATCATTGTTCTTCCATTGTTAACCATGGTGACCTGCAAAGAAACGTGTGCAGCCATCATTGCATTGCATAAAAATGGCTTCACAGGCAAGGATATTGTGGCTACTAAGATTGCACCTCAATCAACAATTTATAGGATCATCAAGAACTTCAAGGAATGAGGTTCAATTCTTACTAAGAAGGCTTCAGGGCGTCCAAGAAAGTCCAGCAAGCGCAAGGATCGTCTCCTAAAGAGGATTCAGCTGTGGGATCGGAGTGCCACCAGTGCAGAGCTTGCTCAGGAATGGCAGCAGGCAGGTGTGAGCGCATCTGCACGCACAGTGAGGCGAAGACTTTTGGAAGATGGCCTGGTGTCAAAAAGGGCAGCAAAGAACCCACTTTAAAAAAAAAACATCAGGGACAGATTGATCTTCTGCAGAAAGTGTGGTGAATGGACAGCTGAGGACTGGGGCAAAGTCATATTCTCCGATAAAGCCTCTTTCCGATTGTTTGGGGCATCTGGAAATAGGCTTGTCCGAAGAAGAAAAGGTGAGCGCTACCATCAGTCCTGTGTCATACCAACAGTAAAGCATCCTGAGACCATTCATGTGTGGGGTTGCTTCTCATCCAAGGAAGTGGGCTCACTCACAATTTTGCCCAAAAACACAGCCATGAATAAAAAATGGTACCAAAACACCCTCCAACAGCAACTTCTTCCAACAATCCAACAACAGTTTGGTGAAGAACAATGAATTTCCCAGCACGACGGAGCACCGTGCCATAAGGCAAAAGTGATAACTAAGTGGCTTTGGGACCAAAACGTTGACATTTTGGGTCCATGGCCTGGAAACTCCCCAGATCTATATCCCATTGAGAACTTGTGGTCAATCCTCAAGAGGCGAGTGGACAAACAAAAACCCACTAATTCTGACAAACTCCAAGAAGTGATTATGAAAGAATGGGTTTGCCATCAGTCAGGAATTGGCCCAGAAGTTGACTGAGAGCATGCCCAGTCGAATTGCAGAGGTCCTGAAAAAGAAGGGCCAACACTGCCAATACTGACTCTTTGCATAAATGTCATGTAATTGTCGATAAAAGCCTTTGAAACGTATGAAGTGCGTGTAATTATATTTCACTACATCACAGAAACAACTGAAACAAAGATCTATAAGCAGTTTAGCAGCAAACTTTGTGAAAACTAATATTCGTGTCATTCTCAAAACTTTTGGCCACGACTGTAGATGACTGCTAGGTTAAGTACCAATATTTGGCACAACTCTACAAGGGAGAATTAGCCAGTACAATTACACCAAATTTTTTATTGTTTTTGTTGCCCTATTACTTTAAATTTTTATTAAACTTTTCTTTGCATTACAATTTTCTGACACCCATAAGTTTTTTATTTCCATCTACAGAGCTGTGTAATATCTCTTCTTTTGTGGGGCAAATTGTGGTTGTTATTGATACCATTTTGAGATATTGATGTCATTTTAATGACTTTTTATTCAATTTTATGGATAGGCAAAGCAACATGAGCTATTTCCCGCCTGGATAAATGCTGTTAGACCTTAATAGTTTGGGCATTGTCAGACATGGTGGTATTAATAATGTTTTTTTTTATTTTTTTTAAATGTTGATAGGGGTCATTTGAATTTTTAATTGCTCAGCCATCATGGCATATCATAGGCAGAATCGGATCATTACCATCTATTGCAGAGATGTAGTATACAGTGAGACCCCACCCCCTTACCCCCTAGACAGCTCTGCAAGTGAAGGCAACCAGTCCTGCTCACAATTCAGGACAGTCTTTTAAGGAGAGAAGAAAAGAGGGATATGAGCAGGACGGTCGCGCTAAATAGGTGGAGGCACGGTGAGTAGCCACTCAATTAGCACTGTTGTGGTGACTGCACAACATCTCTGAATGCATATCAGATTACAAAACCTTGAGTGCTGCTCTCTGTCCCTCTGATGCCTGTAAATACATTAAAGATAATTATAGCAGAAAGAGAAAGGCGGGATCTGATGGTGGCACTCTGAGGAAGATAAGGACCTGCTGTGTCGTCAGGTAAGGCATGGAAGGAATCAGTGCATGTTGTTTCTACACAAATAAAGTCCTCTTTTTAATCCACATCAGGTCCATAGCTTCCTCTGATCCCGCCTTTTTTCCCTGCTATAGTTATATTCCGGGATAGTTTGTTTACAGCCATCTTAAATAATTCTCAGAGAACCTCTTTAAGCCCTGCCATTTTGCAGACACAAGAACTAGGACCATTTTGAGTTTAGGATGTGTCTCTGTTTTTTGCTTTCATAGAAAATGGCAACCACTTTTTTACAAGCTTTTTAACACTTTTCTGTGCTAGCCTATGGATCACTGAGAAACAGGCCACAAATAGATGGCATCTCTGTGCTGTCTGTGGTTTTCATGGACCCAATGAATGAGCATGTTCTGTCTACAAAATGGAACAAAATGATTTTGCAGACATGATTGCTTCCTTCTCCTAAACCATTTAAACTCTTTGTGGAGACGTTATCCTGCATTATGTGAACGGTTTGGGTGGAGGCATCTCTAGCCAAGGAATGGAGGGCGAAAACGATTTTTGAGGAGTGGGAACGTTTTTAAATATCCTACCAAGTCATAATTGTGTAGCTAAATGAGACTGTTGTCAGTGGCTTCAGGAACAAATTCTTCTTGGTCAAGTCCCAGTTTCTGATGTGTAACCTTTTTGAGGATCCCGTGTGCCAGCTTGACTGGACCTGATATACTTGGTCCTGAGTTCCTCTGTAATGAATTACAGATAATACAATTGTTTGGTTATTGTTTGTAGACAAATGGTACCTATCAGTACATGGTCAGCACCTTATATTTTATGGTTTCTGGTTTATTTTCTTCTCTTATTATTAGTTGGAAAAAATATGCAGACATACAAAGCACCAACTACAGACAGCCTATAAAGGTTAACAACCACTAGCATTCAGCCACAGATTAGAGGTGTCTGACTTACGATACAACTAGTCAGACTATTCCCAATGGTTGCCAACTCAAAATTTTTTGCTACATGGACTCCTATCTCTTAATCTTGAATACAGTCAATGTTTCCAAGGATTTGAGAGAACTGAATGGCACATGCCTAAACAAGCATAGAGTAACACAGCCTACTTTAAGTAATCCCTAACTGTGTTGTACGTGAATACCTCTGGCATCAACAGTCTGAAGAATCTTTTATAATAAAAAATTTTTCTTAAATTCCTCAAACATTTGGTAAGCCTTTATCTTCTGAGGGCTGGTTGTACGTGACTCGTGATATTCAATAAAACTGTTTAATTCCTTATGAAGCATCTAATGTACATGATCTAATGTCTATAGATACTTGCCAACTTATTTTAAAATGAGTGATTAGTTTATTCATGATCCTATCACAATCAGACTGCTATAATAGTTATATCTCTGGCTTCACCTGCAACAACCGTAAAGTCAGACTGTTTTAAGATACATTTAGTACTGAAAATTTAAGGAATTGCATTAGAGTGGCACTCTTCTTCCCAGAAGAGTGCCACCTTTCTCCATTGGCTGTATCTGCTATTGCATCTCAGTCCAATTCAGTTGTTTGAAGCTAAGCTGCAATACCAAAGCCAACCTATGGTGAAGTGTAGGAACATAAAACCTAAAAAAAACCACTTAAAAAATAGTGAAGTGTGGCACTGTTTCTGGAACAAGGCAGTATGTTTTCCTAATCTCGTAATAAATCCGTACGTTTTTTGTACTACGGGTAGATGTATTTTAAAATAGTCTTGATTTTCCACTGGATTTACAATCAACACATAATCTGAAATCTATCTCAGCAATCACAGAATATAAATATTTTTTTTTTGGGGGAGGCTAAAGAGTAAAACTTGATTCCTGATTTGCTGTTCAGCTTTGATTTTGAATTTCAGACATAATCATATATTACATTTGTGTGAATTGATAGGTAAATGTTCAATTTACTCTTTTAAGTGCCTAGTAGAACATATTATAACCAGACTGATCTGAAAATGGCTCCTGTTGCATAAGGATACAGTACTTGCACAGGCTGCAAAATGGTGTGGCAAAGAGCTGCACCTCCCCACAGTATTAATTCATTTGGTGGCAGTTTTTAATAAATGTGGGCCATTGCTTCCATCTGACTTTTCTACATTTTTACCACGGTGGGTAGATATTAGGCTCTATTCACATAATGTCTGAACCTTTCCTCACATGTGTATGTCGGAGTATTCCTTCACAGTATACCTCCTAAAGAAAGGTTCTGACATATACTACTGTACCGCTACACAGTGATGGTCACAATATTAAATAATGTATACTGTGTGGTTACTATGAGTGTGCAGATAACAGTGGTAGATGTCTCATGCTCTTATTCCAGACTTTCCGCCTCATATACAGGGTGGAGTATCCCACCACCAGCGATAGTTTGACAAGAGGAACCAGCAAGTGGATTGTTTTTTTTAATTACCCACAAGTCACAAAAGATGCTGAAAGTGGTCCCAATCATGTCTTTGAATCTTTGGGCACGTAGGATTATGTTGGCTGATACTGCTTGCATCTCTTCAGCGGTGATACTAGGAAAAAATATAGGAAAAAATGTCCTGCTTTTTCCAATAAGATGGGCAACATGCCGCACCTCATGGAACTCACTGGCACTTGTTCATGAACTGTTTATGAAGGAGCGATCTGTGAGCAAAGGAATATGGCCACCATATTACCCAGACTTGTCCACATGAGATTTTTTATCTGTGGGGAAATTTAAAACAGGAAGGGTCTGCTAACAATCCCCATCCCCTGGATTAACTGAAGGGAAACATCACAAACACCATCCGCAGCATCACAAGCAGTATCAGCCAACATAATCCGACGTGCCCAAAGATGCGTAGACGTGAATGGGGACCACTTTCAGCATCTTTTGCGACTTGTGGGTAATTGAAAAAAAATAATCCACTTGCTCATTCATCTTGTCCTACTATCGCTGGAGGCAGCCTACTTTTTTGTGGGCCACCCTGTATAATGTCCTTAAAGCAGTTTTCCAAGAATAATTATTAACAAAACGCCTCTAGCCTGCGCTGCCTACTGAAAGGGAATCTATCACCTCCAAAACACTCCCTTTCTAGAGTAAGCACTGTATAGTGCTACATACTCAATTGCATTCAGACGTTGTGCTTCCACAAACCAGTAGTAAAATGCACTGAGAGGACTCCTCTCTGAGTGCTCTCCATTATGTATAGGAGCTTAGGAGTCCTCTCAATGCATTTTACTGCTGGTTTGGAAGAGCACAGTGATGGAATGCAAGGAAATGTGAGATATGTGAAAGGAATTAATTAACAAGCAAATCAGACGTCATATAGTACATTACAATCTCTTTCTAACAAAGCTAGAACCAGCCCTGTACATCACATGGGTCCAGAGATCTCCCCATGCATTGCTCTCCTAGGTTTATATGAAGCTGGCAGCTCAAGGGGAGTGTCTTTTCTGCTGTAGCTAAGGGGCGTGTCCATGTTCTCCCTATCACAGCTCAGGGGGCGTGTCTCAGCTCTCCCTATCACAGCTCAGGAGGCAGTTGAAGGATGAAACTGAGCATGTGCGGCCTTCTCAGTAAGCAGGACAAAGAAATAAGAAGAGGATAAACAGCAGGTGGCGCTATACAGATACATTTTATTGAATAACTTAGTGGCTATACAAAATGTTTTAATTACATGCAATTACAAAAGTATTCAGATCCAGGTGCTGGTTTGAAAACTGTAGAATATTTTTTTGTGGGACAACCCCTTTAATGTAACAAGTGCCAGAATAGCAATATACAGGTCCTGTAATATGACACTAGAGTGGAACCATTTATCTCGTGGGAATGTTTCTGGTGGGACACTTATCGTAGTGCACCTTAGATGACAAGAAGAAGGGAGGTCTTAATCTCCATGCCTGATGCGTGTCCCTTACTATTGTAGATAAATCTTAAAGAATATAACCTCCCCCACATCACCACACCAGTGTTAACTCATTAGGTGTGCAACACAAGTATGAAGATAAAAATTACATAACCGGACTCAGCATCATTGACACTATACACCACTTGCTCTAGATTACTGAGTGTTTCGGAGTTGACAGATTCCCTTTAAAGATTCTTACTTACATGCTCCCCAGTGCTCAGGTCCTGCACACTAGATGCTCCATCTTCAGTTTCTCGGCTTGTTTTCTTCTGACCAGGTATGGACATGGTGAGAAGTAGTGCTGCAGCCCACGACTGGTTTCAGTAGTGATGTGTTCCCAAGTGACCCATCACCACTGCGGCACATCTTACAGGGCATCGGTTGGCAGATTTGCACTTATGGCTGACCTGTTGTATGTGCATTTGGCAGCTATAGGCATCCGTGTTGGTCCCATTCATATATGTCTGCATTGCTGAGAAAAATGATGTTTTAATATGTGCAAATGAGCCTCTAGGAGCAACTGGGGTGTTGCCATTTTACCTAGAGACTGTGTTGTCTCTGTAACTGCCATTTCTTCTGCACTTTCATTGACAGAGCCAGGCAGGTGTAATCACTTTTACACTGCCTGGCCTTGTCAATCAAAGTGCAGAGGATGCTGTAGCTGCAGAGAGAGCAGAGCCTCTAGGAGTAATGGCAACGCCCCCATTGCTCCTAGAGGCTCATTTGCATATATTAAAACATCATATTTCTCAGTAATGCGGGCACATATGAACATGGGACCAATGCAGTTGCCTTCAGCCGCCAAGTGCACATGCAATCAGCTAGTCATAGGTACAGATCTGCTGACAGATGCCCTTACACTACAGCTAAATTCATACCCATTATGAATACAGTGGAAAGTGATCGTCTTAAATGGAATTGTCTTTCACTGCCCTAGTTTGTTAGAATAGTGCTGAGATAAGATGGTTATTATCCCTAGGATACTTTACTTCCTACAAACGCAACCTCCCTATTCCCTGTGCCTTCTTCTCTAAAATCAGAATCATTGATGATTAAATTCATCTGGTTCCCAGGATTCCAGAGCTTAAGTCATTCACTCCTCATGAGACATGGAGACAGGGGAGACTTCTAACTGGCAGACCAATGCGTATATCATTTAGCTCCAGTCTGTACCATAATCTTAGATTTTTGCCATAATATTACCTCTGAACAATGGAGACCAGGCTCTCTCCCCTGCACCTCCCCACCCTACACTGGATCCCTTGTCCACCCGCTAATAAACTTTCTTATGTAACCAGGGTCCTTCTACTGATTTCAGACTTCTGGTTTAATAAAAAGGGCCTTTCATCTAGGCTTGAGCCCTTGATGCCATTGTATGACACTCCTCAATTCCCTGCTAGACACCATAGGCCTCATATGCTAGGTTTTGCTCCGGAGCAGAAACCCCAGCTTTAGAATCTATATACATCCTATCACCCTCCCACAAACTGCCGCCCCTATAACTTCATACTTGTGTGGCACACCTGATGAGTTAACACTGGTGTGGTGGTGTGGGGGAGGTTATATACTTTATTTAAGATTTATCTACAATAGTAAGGGACATGCATCAGACATGGAGATTAAGACCTCCCTTCGTCTTGTCATCTGAGGTGCACTACAATAAGTCTCCCACCAGAAACATTCCCACGAGATAGATGGTCCCACTCTAGTGTCATATTACAGGACCTGTATATTGCTATTCTGGCACCTGTTACAATAAAAGGGTTGTCCCCCGGAAAAGTTAGATATATAGTATCTCACAAAAGTGAGTACACCCCTCACATTTTTGTAAATATGTTATATCTTTTCATGGGACAACACTGAAGATATGACACTTTGATACAATGTAAAGTAATCAGTGGTCAGCTTGTATAACAGTGTAAATTTGGTGTGCCCTCAAAATAGCTCAACACACAGCCATTAATGTTTAAACCGCTGGTAACAAAAGTGAGTACTCACTTTTGTGAGATGCTGTTGTAATAGATATAGATATATTACATACAGTGGTCCCTCAAGGTACAATATTAATTCGTTTCAGAATGACCATTGTATGTTAAAACCATTGTAAGTTGAGTAATTGGTTCCAAAGCCTCAAAATGTCATCCAAGATAAAAGAAAATGAAGATTTAAGAAAAATAAGCAGATAATTAAAACAAATAAAACAAGTCCTTACATATAACAGTCAGGAATAGCTGCTAACTAGCATGTAATACAGCTATTTTACCAGAGAAGTGGCCTTGATTGGTTGGATCTGAGTCTAAGGCATTGTATGTTGAGTCTAGTTTCAACTTATGTACGATGGGCCAGAAAAGACCAATGTATGTTGAAAATATTGCATCCTGAGGCCGTTGTATCTTCAGGGATCATTGCATAGTATAGACATAGTATAGATAAGTATAGTGGCTCACGATAAGTAGATGACCCAGAGTGGCTCATGCAATAATAATATCATCTTTTCTACACAATACAGTAATAGTGCTCCCCTTTGTGCTCCATACATAAATAGTGCCCCCTTTATGACCCACATGTTTAACCCTGGCAACCAAGCGGATGATGAGAGCTTGAGACTTCCTCCTCCACCAGTGAATTGCAGCACATTAACTGGGAGAGGGACAGGTCAGCTGCAATGACACCATCGATGTTAGTCTTCAGTCTGCATTTGACAGCAGGGTACTAGGGAAGCTGGCACAGTTATAGGGGGCATGGTGACACAGTGGGGCATGGAGCTGACGGCTCCCTGATCCACCATTGTATCCAACTGTATAAATGTCCTGGGTATGCAGATAAAGCTAAAACAGGTGCAAGAGCATGGATTTAGTGACTGCCTATGAGTACTTCCCTGTTCCAACACAATGCCCAAAGAATTTACGATTTACATGCAGTGGTGCTTATGTAATGTTTTTTTAAAAAATAAATAATTGGAAAAACCACTTATTCTCAACGAATAAGAGAGATAAATAAAAATATACAGCCTGGAGATTCCCTTTAAAAACATTTTGTTTTGTGCAAAATGTATCAATTCAAAAGGAATCAGCAATGCAAAATGACTAGAAATAAGATTGTGCTCAAGTATTTTGTCACTGGAATACTTTAGGAAGATTCACCAATGTTTACTTAAGATGGAAGACTCCAAGGTAATCCACGTTACAGGACAGTGGCATACATTGACCCTGACTACATTCTTCTGTACTTTCCCACAAAGTATTTGAAGAGGTATTTTGATGTATACTTGCTTGATGGAGGCCATAAGGTGAACAGAGCCCTATGAAAATCTTTGTCATATTAGCTGGGAGCTTTTTCTAGGGTGTATATTCCAAACATAGGGCTCTGACAGAGTGTGCAAAGAGGCTGACTCTAAAAGAGTGTACAAAGAGCTTCTTGGTGCCTTTTGGCATATTGAAGCCAGGTGTTTAGATTCCCTGTCATTACTGGAGGAAGCTGATCAGGAAAGATTCTCTTGTGAGATTAGACAGCAGTCAAGAGAATTGAAAGTGGACAATTAAATTGCGGGATTTTAATCTTCAAGGGTGGCCTGAACATGCATTACTGCAAATTGGGCTAGCCAAAAGGGATACATTTGGTAAATCTTTCCTACAAGCTACACAAAGATTGACATATTAGTGAAAAGCTGTCTAGACTAGAGAAATGGCTTTTTTCTGAGGGAGGTTAAAAGTATTACAATCGTGACAGCTTTCAGTCATAAGAGGGATGTGCCCGTGAGCTCTGAGATCATTGTCAAGTTTAATCCTGAATACATTAGTCCGTGTACAAAATAGGTCAGCTCGAACAGATTTAGGAGCTAGGAGATCTTCAAGTAGGAGGAAACATCAACCTTTGCTGATCAAATAGACAGTTAGAGTTATATACAGATGAATTATAGGAAGAATATACATTTACCCTACATTCACCAGGTACTAATTCAATCACCTAATTTGTGCCTTGAAATTTATATTCCAGCTCCGCCCCAACAAGCAGGGAATCGAGGCCCTGATAGCAGCGAGGCAGCCTGCAAATAGCGAGGTTAGACAAAAGTAATTTATTTGGGTTTTAGCATCAGAAAGTAAATAACTGAGCAAGAAAACATAGTACAATTGTCATTATATAAGATAACAAAAACAGAAAAAAGAGAAGAAGAAAAAACAACAAAAAAATCATGGACAAGAACATAAATAAGTAAAGGGAAAAATCCAATAACATTTCAAAATAATCACTGAAGTACAATGGGGATTGCAGGTCATCAATTAAATTCCTTGAAAGCGTAGAGTAAAATGACATTGTGACAGTGGGGGTGTGCTATATGTCAATACAGTAACGGAGATCGGTGGAATGAGGAGTGGATAGCCAGGGCTCCCAGAGCTTCTCAAAGGCTGCGTAGGTGTCAGTATGTATGGCGTTAAGCCGTTCAAATAAAAGTATCTTATTGATTCTATCTAATACAGCCTGAAAACTAGGATGCAAAGAGATAAGGAGGCGGAATATTGGCAACCCAATACAGCCGACACAAGGGAGCAAATTTTTTCTCAGAAGCTTTTAACTAGTGGATAGGTCCACCATATGTGTAACATAATACCCTCAGTAGTGCAACCTCGGAAACATCTGGGAGAAACTTCAGGGAGTATAATCAAAAGTACCAGTAGATGTCTGAATAGAATCAGGGCCGGCGCTTCCATAGAGGCAAGGGGGGCAATTGCCCCCGGGCCCCCGAGTCCTTAGGGGCCCCCAAGCAGTGGCGGATCCAGGGGGGGGGGGCAACGGGGCAATTGCCCCCCCCCCGATATTGTGGCAGCACCGGCGGCAGTGACAGGAGATGAACGCTTCCACTGTGGAAGCGTTCATCTCCATAGCGATCTGTGTCGCCGTCCTCTGGACAGCGATACAGATCGCTGTGCAGTGCGGCAGGGGAGGGAGAGGCGTCTCCCTCCCCTGCTCCTCTGATAGGCTGCCTGCCTCGTGCCGACAGCCTATCAGAGCGGTTCAGGCGGCGCGATGGCGTCATCGCGCCGCCTGAGCAGAAGATAGAAACGGGACACAGGCCGGAAGAGGCCTGCATCCAGCGCTGCAAGGAGGTAAGTAGGGAGGGAGGGAGGGAGGGGGCGGGGAAAGGAGCCTGCACATGATTTTGGGGGAGGGAAGGAGCCTGCACATGATTTTGGGGGAGTGGAAGGAGCCTGGACATGATTTTTTTGGGGGAGGGGAAGGAGCCTGCACATGATTTTTTTTTGGGGGGAGGGGAAGGAGCCTGCACATGATTTTGGGGGGGGGGGGAGAGATGTGCTGCTGCCACTGGCCCATACAGGGGAGAAATGTGCCATTCGGGGGAGGGGGGAGTATGCGGCAATGGAGGGGGCGGGGAGAAATTATGTGACGCGAAGGGGGTGATTGATGACGTGACACTGAGGGGGGGGCCCCTTTTTGTTTTTCGCCCCCGGGCCCCATTTCACCTAGAACCGGCCCTGAATAGAATATAGGAATGAGAAAATCTGGTTGGCATTGTATAGTTCTCTCACTGGAAGGTTAAACCTTTCCCTGAAGTCAGCCAGGGAAATGAGTTTGCCTCTTACTAGGAACCTGTGTAGGGTGCAAAAATTACTGGATTTCCACTAAACAAATGCATGGTCAGGAAGGCCAGGCAGAAATGCAGGATTTCCTAAAATATGTACTAATGGTGAGATAGTGTACTTTAGAGATGATTTAAACCTGACTAACCTCCAAAGCAATAACGAGTAGTGGGATAGCAGAGAGTTGGGCCGGACAGTATATGGCAACGGACGGGTTGACCAAATCAGGGCCTTCCATGAATATGGAGCAAATAAGGTTTGCTCCAATGAAATCCACAACGGTTGCTCCTTGGGCATTAAGATGTGTTAGAAGCAATTATGCTAGTCTAGCAGCTTTATAGTATTTATGGAGGTCAGGAACAGAGAGGCCTCCCCCTGAAGTGAGCACCAGCACAGGGAGGGTTCTAAACAGGTACAACAGTCTAGGGAGAACTACCATCCTGATGATATGAATTCTACCCACCCAAGAGAGTGGAAGAGATCGCCAGCCTCTAAGGTCCTCTCTAATTTTACGATAAAGAGGGGGATAATTAGTTTTGTAGACCTTGTCAATCCTGTTAGGTAGGGATACTCCCAGACAGGGGATAAAGTTATGTCTAATTTGGAATGGGAAGTTTTGTAGTAAAAGGGACCAAATCTGGGGTGTTAAATTACAAGGGAGAAGTTCGGATTTAGAGTGGTTGATAGAGAGTCCCGAAGCTGCGGAAAAGGAGCCCAACACCTTCATCAGGGACAGGAAGGATATTACAGGATTGGTAAGGATGAGGTCATCGGGTAATAGGCTTAGTTTGTGCTTGTGACTACCTATAGGAAGTCCTGTTATATCGGGATGTGATCTGATGCAGATAGCTAGGGGTTCCATAGCGAGTGCGAATAAAGCCGGTGACAACAGACACCTCTGACGTGTTCCCCTTTGAATCTTGATGGTAAAAAATGGGACGCAGGAAGTTTTAGATAGGCTTCAGGGGTAGAATATATGGAGCGAATGGCCCACAGAAATTATCCCCCAAAACCCATAGCAGTCATAATTCTGGAGAGATAATCCCAATCTAGGGTATCAAAAGCTTTTTGTAGAGACAACCCCTTTAACACTTTCCTCAGTGCCCTTATTGACAGAGCCAGGATTTTTGAGGTCACAATGTTCTGCAGAACATCTGTCAAGGCCGTTGCCCACAGCACGGATTGTGCTACACATGTGCTAGGCTGAAAATTAGTGGCACATGTGTGCGATTCCAGTGAAGACTGTGGTGAAACACTGGCTTTGTCAATCAGGGCACAAGGGAAAGCAGGGCTTGCAGGTCAGACCCTTAGTGCCTGCATGAAATGAGATCAATGGTTAGGCTACTTTTACATCTGCACTTTCCCTTTCTGCTATTGAGATCCGTCATAGGATCTCCATAGTGGGGAAAAACGCTTCAGTTTTGTCCCCATTCATTGTCAATGGGGACAAAACTGAACTGAACGGAATGCACCAGAATCCATTCCGATCCGTTTCATTGTGTTCCTATGATGCACACAAAAATGCTGCAAGCAGCATTTTTGAGTGCGTCCTGGGATGCGGAGCAAGACGTTTCTCGGACTTACAATGGTTTTAGAGATGGATCCGTCATGGCTATTTTAGAGATAATACAACCGGATCCATTCATAACAGATGCAGACGGTTGTATTATCATGACGGAAGCATTTTTGCTGATCCATGACAGATCCAGAAAAAATGCAGATGTAAAAGTAGCCTTATAGGATCACATGCTAATTGGTCACAATAGTCTCTCTTAGAGGGCACAGGCATTGTTAGAACTAGCAGGTATGGAACGCACACAATCTCTTTAGGTTACAACAGGGTTACTTTATCTTCAGACACTGAACCCCATCCTGCCCTAGACTCTCCGACTGAATGATGCTCAAAGATGTGGCAGCAAGGAAGTACATGCACAACCACCCATACTCTAGGCTACCCATCTTTGCTGAGGGTTTACTATTGCTCAGACCCTATTTAGGTAATGCGCCACTTGACAAGCACATTGCTAGTGGAAGTGAGTGGCACTTGTCAAGTGGCACACTTCTTCAGGAAGGTGGCTAGTTCTCCCACTTTCCCAGTTGCTGCAGTATCTCTCAGTACAGCTTCTCCCCGCTTTTCCTGGTGATCACTGTTGTGCTCTGACTACTGTAGCCTAGGTACATTAACATTAAAATCTGCCATGTTGTTGCCCATGCCACCAGCTTATCTAGATATTTCTGCAATATCTGACCATCAAGCGGGATTTTAAGTATTCTACAGAATTTTGTAGCTTGTTACAAATAATTTTAATTGCCTGCATATTCTCATCAAACAGTTAAAGGGGTTATCCAGAGTTTTGATACTGATTGTCTATCCTCAGTATCATATCGGCGGAGGTACGACACCCCGCGCCCACTACAACTAGCTGTTATCTTGTAGCTCCATCGCCAGAACTACACAGCTTCGTCCATTGTGTAGAGGATAGCTGGTAAATTCAGAGCTTCTCCCATTGAAATGAATAGGAACAGACCTGCAGTTACCAGCTCCATCCACTGCACAATGGACAGAACTGTGTAGTCTCGCTGCTGGAGCTACAAGGTAAAGGCTTATTGTTGAGGGTGTGGGGTATCATACCCCCACCGATCTGATTTTGATGGACTATTCCTGAACATCCCCTTTAACATTACAGCATGTTAATGCAACAGGGTCAACTATAGCCCAAAGCAACAGAATATTGTAACAGAGCTTTAGTGCAAAGGATATGTTTTCGTGTATGTTTTACCAAATAGTTATGTAATCTGATGTGTACATTTGTATTCCCTAAATGATTTAATGGATAAAACCCAAGGTAAAAAGTCAAGTGGTTGCACACAATGAATTAGTAGAATGCAGCTGAAATGGTGCAAATAATAAAAGTAGCTTACTGAGCTATAATGACCTTGCTTGGTGAACTTTTCCCATTTAGACAAGCCATGAGCAATACCATATGAGACTTATGTTTCACATTTTGATTTTTATGACCTCTTGATACCCAGAAGTAAGTGCTGATTGTTATAGAGGGTACAGAGGTAGCAGTGCTTGAGCCCTGGAGGTAAGCCCAAAGACCCCTCAGCCATATAAGAAGACACCAATATTATAAATGGCACATAGTATGTGGGGGGCCCTGTTACAGATTTGTGAGTAAGAGGTTCTAAAAATACAGCATTTAGGACAAATATTTCATGAGCAACCATATTCATGTCTACAGAAGTTACCCTAAAATGGGACCCATCTGCCAATGACATTATATGTTTAGACAGACCTACAGTACGTGCAAGGAAATGAGGGATTGTTCTAGTTTCTCCATGATTTATGAAATGTGTAATGGAAATATATTGCACATTCACCTCTTCCTTTTACTTACCATTCATTATTATTTTCTTACTCAAATTAGAAACAGCAGCAATTTTAGATCTTATCCCCGGGAGAACCTATCTTCATCACTTGGCTTGATGTACTTTCTCCAGACAATACGTTCTGTCCATGTTAGCATTTGCTTTCACTAACCTTCCTTCTGAAGCTTGGGGCTAAAGCAGAAACTTATGCCATGAAATTTTTATTAAAGGATTTGGAGTCAGATCACCATGATTTGAATCAGATGGGCTGCCACCAAAATATTTCAATCTAAAAGAAAACACAATATGTTTTTTGAACAGGCTTCTCACTTGGCAGCAGCTTCAGGTTAGATCAAGACTTTAAGAACAATGGTCCAAAAACAATGAATTCTTCAGCCTTATATTCAGGGGAATATAAGAAATTTGTTTCTTTCAACACTTACTGTGCATGTTGAGGCTGTAAAATAATATTCTTTATGATTGTTCCCTATGTATCTTCTTAATGATTAATTATTGAAAGCGCTTTCCATTGTAATGTGTCGTCTGTAAACCTCTTTCTTCTGAGTAAACTGTTGAACTGGAGTTAAACTACCATCACTTAATCTATACCCAGATTAAGAGACTATGGTTCTTTACTAGACATGCTTCTTATGGGGAACTTGGCATAACTCAGTCATAAAAATACTTACATTACATTACAGTTACGCCAACATCAATCTATAAATTCTCTCCTCTCCCATTGACCTAATTAGAACAGAAATTAAATCGTTTTTAAGGCTAGTTTCACACATGCGTCACTGCAATCCCTCAGGCTGTTCTGGCAGAGAAGAGCCTGTGGAGTTCTCTGGATCCAGCATAGTGCCACATGCCAGCTGGTCCCCATTGACTATAATGGGAACCGGCTGGGATCTGGTCGCTCCCCAGCATCAATGATGGGATTCGGCCGATCAGAAATTGCTGCATTCAACGGTTTTAGACCGCCTTAATCCCAGAATTTATGCCAGGGAAGCAGCCATATCTCCTCCAGTTCCCCTTATAGTCAATTGGGTCTGGTGGGAAAATGGCATTCTACTTTCTGCTGGATCTACAGACCTCCCGCAGGTTGTTCCGCCTGTTCTGCCAGATTGCTGTGCCGGATGTGTAAAAGTAGCTTACCAATATTATAATTCTTCTAGTAATTGAATGCTTACCTCTACAAATAGAAGGAAGATAGCTGAACACCACATTCTCAGTTACAGGTTGACATGGTCCTGCCAAACGCAAGACAAGATGTATACAAATACTGTATATGATTTATAGTGGCATAAGTCCCTAAGTCTGTCATACTCTGCCACAGAAGTCAGCGGGCAGCCACTGCCAAGTTCCACAATGGATACTGCTAGAGATCTAGGTGGTATGTTAAACTGATATTATTTATGAGCAACGCGTTTCAGAAACCAGCTGACCCTGACCCTTTCTTCAGGCTCTTGTGTAGAGATGTGCAGGCAGCAGTCACTGGATCCAGATGCCAAATATATGCCAGAAGAACCCTATATACTCAGAGTGTGCACCACAGGCACGGTGTGAATTTAGTCAAAGCTATTACAAGAAAATATTTAAAGGGAAGGCTAGGTTTGAAGACATTGTAATGATGTTATGAAGGAGTAAACACTGGCCCCCTAATATATGTAGGATAATGCATTCACTACTGTAAGTTCTAAGCTCAGTCTCCCAAGCAGAATATTCAGTGGTCCTCAGATGCTCAAGATGAACCATTACTATTGCCTAAAGACCAAACCCAGCCGGGGAGTCACGGAACGGCATCGTCTCGAGCTCACACAACCCTGTTTTTCTGTTCAGTGATGTCTGACATCAACATGTCAGGTAGAGAATGTTAGTGATTATATTTCATCGACTAATGGCTATTTTTGGCTGTTATCTGTCTGCCTTTAGTATCAATAACATGTACAAGCTGGACTCATTACAATTGATATATCATGTAGGGGTGTTTGGTCTCTCTTCCAGGGGAAAGCAGAGGAGGATATGTGAAACGCCACAGAGCGCCTCGCGTTTCATTCCTACATCCTTGGGGCCGGAACCGGTAGTCCAAAAGACATTTTTTAACCCCTTGGCAACATATGATGTACTAGTAAGTCACAGCGGTAAGTGACTGCCCGCAAATTGACTTACTAATACGTCATGATTATAAGGCGGGCCCCGGAACTGAGCATGTCCGATCAATGCAGGGGCCCGGCTGTGACTGACATTGCTCTAAACGCTGATGCCAGAAGATTAATCCCTTATATGCCACGATCAATGCTGACTGTGGCATATAAGAGGGTAACAGAGGGAGGCGGCTTCCTCTGCCTCTACACCCCCCCCCCCACACTGCGGTGACAGGGGGCAGATGGCATGGCAAAGGCCTCAGGATCCGCCATGGATGGAAGCCTGGGGGATGGGTCTCACAGGCACACTGTCAGTGTGAAACTGACTGTTTCAATACAACATTTTTGTCCCAGTACAATACTATATGTATTGTACTACATTAAAACAGGGACCAGACCCTGAAATATTGAAGTCCCTGTACTGGGACAAAAATAAAAAGTGAAAAATAGTAAAAGTTTTTTTATAAAAAATTTAAGTTTACAGTAAAAAAAAGTGCCCCTTCATCAAGTGATTAATTTAAAAATTTTTATAAAAATAGGCATGTTAGATATCGAAACGTTCATAACAAGCGGCTCTATAAGAAAATATAACATGACCTACCCGTTCATGTCAATGCCATAAAAAATAAAATAAAAACTGTGTCTACCCCCTCAGGTGAACGCCGTAAAAAATATTTTGACAATCATTGACAGACTAACTCAGGTATACATGCCTAGCTCTAATAAACTATCATATAATAACTTTAATAAAAAAAAAATGACAGTTACACTTTAAGGACCAGGCCATTTTTGCAAGCCATTCAGAGATTGTTTTCTTGTGACGCATTGTAATTCACCACAGTGGTAAATTTGATATATTTCACCTTTATTTATTTTTAAAAAAATCCTAAATTTACTAAAAATGTGGAAAAATTAGCAATTTTCAAAATATCAATTTCTCTGCTTTTAAGACAGATACTGATAAAAAAAGTTATTACTTTACATTTCCCATATGTCTACTTTATCATTTTGCAAATGTCATTTTATTTTATTTTTATGTTAGATGGAGTACAATTTTAGATTGTTGAATTTCCAAAACTCGCTTTTTAAAGGACCTATTCAGTTATGAAGTCACTTTGTAGGGCTTACATAATAGAAACAACCCATAAATGACCCATTTTAGAAACTACACCCCTTACGTTATTCAAATATGATTTTACAAACTTTGTTAACCCTTTAGGTGTTTGACAAGAATTAAAGAAATATGTAAGAGAAATTTCAATATGTCACTTCTTTTTTCAAATTTTCCATTTTGATAATTTTTTCCCTGTATGGCAGTAAGGGTTAACAGCAGAACATGGCAAATGCCATGTCGCATTTGAAGCCCCTCGGATGCACCCCTACAGTAGAAACTCCCAAAATGTGACCACATTTTGGAAACTACAGGAAAAGGTGACAGTTTTATTGGTACTATTTTGAGGTACATAGGATTTTTAATTGCTCGATATTACACTTTTTGTGAGGCAAGGTAACCAAAAAACTGGCTTCTCTGGCACCGTTTTTATTCTTTGTTTTTTACGATGTTTATCTGACAGGATATAACAATACCTGGGTTCTCTCAATATAGGAAAGACAGAGAAGGCAAGAAAGGGGGTGAAGTGGCCCTATATGTGAAAGATAGCATAAAATCTAATCTAATACAAGTCAGTGAAACCAATTTAGAGTCAGTTTGGGTTACGTTGCAGCTTGGTAATTATAAGGTAACTCGTGTAGGTGTCATATATAGACCACCAAGCCAAGTCAAAGAATTAGATGATCTACTAGTTGAGGAAATGGCTAAAATGACATTGAAAGGGAAAGTTGTCATTATGGGAGACTTTAATCTTCCTGATATAAACTGGAAAACCAAAATAGCTAGTTCTGCCAGGAGTACAGATATTCTAAATTCCCTACTGGGATTATCTCTACAGCAAGTAGTTGAGGAGCCAACCCGGAAGGAGGCCATTTTAGATTTGGTATCTGATATTACTGTAGGGGAAAGCTTAGGATCTAGTGATCACCAGTCAGTGTGGTTTACTATAAGTACTGTGACTGAGTCGCTCCACACAAAAACAAAAGTTTTAGATTTTCGGAAAACAGACTTTTCTAAAATGAGATCAGTGGTATACGAGTCCCTATCAGACTGGAACAATTTCAATGGAGTCCAAGAGAAATGGGACTACTTAAAATTGGCACTATTGAAGGCAACAGAAAAGTGCATTAGGCTTGTCAGTAAAAGCAAAAAAAGGAAGAGACCACTGTGGTACTCAGCAGAAGTGGCCAAAATCATTAAAAACAAAAAGATGGCATTTAATAAGTATAAAAACACCCAAAACGAGGATGACAGGGAAATCTATAAGATGAGGCAGAGAGAGGCCAAGCAAGTTATAAGAGCTTCTAAAGCTCAGGCAGAAGAGAAATTAGCTCAGTCAGTGAAAAAAGGTGATAAGACATTCTTTAGATACATAAATGAAAAGAGGATAAAGAACTAGCTGACTGCCTCAATGAATACTTCTGTTCAGTTTTTACAAAGGAAAATGAAGGAGAAGGACCTCAGTTAGGGAGGAAGACTAATGAATCCTTTGATGCATGTGTCTTTACACAGGAAGAGGTTCTAAGTCAGCTGTCTAAAATTAATACAAATAAATCACAGGGGCCTGATGGGATACACCCAAAGCTATTAAAAGAGCTTAGAGGAGTACTAGCAAAACCATTAACAGATTTATTTAACCAATCACTGGTAACAGGTGTCGTCCCAGAAGATTGGAAATTAGCAAACGTTGTGCCAATTCACAAGAAAGGTAGTAGAGAGGAATAGGGCAACTATAGGCCAGTAAGCCTGACATCAATAGTGGGGAAATTAATGGAAACCATACTCAAGGAGAGGATTGTGGAACATCTAAAAACCCATGGGTTGATTGATAAAAAACAGCATGGGTTTACTTCAGGGAGATCATGTCAAACTAATCTTATTGACTTTTTGATTGGGTGACTAAAATAATAGATAGCGGAGGTGCAGTAGACATCGCTTATCTGGACTTTAGTAAGGCTTTTGATACTGTCCCACATAGAAGGCTTATCAATAAACTGCAGTCTTTGAGCTTGGGCTCACATATTGTTGAATGGATTAGGCAGTGGCTGAAGGACAGAAAACAGAGGGTTGTAGTCAATGGAGTATATTCAGACCATGGTATTGTTACCAGTGGGGTACCTCAGGGATCTGTTCTGGGACCCATATTGTTTAATATCTTTGTCAGCGAAATTGCAGAAGGCCTCAATGGTAAGGTGTGTCTTTTTGCTGTTGACACAAAGATTTGTAACTGGGTTGATGTTCCTGGAGGGATACACCAAATGGAAAAGGATTTAGGAAAACTAGAGGAATGGTCAAAAATCTGGCAACTAAAATTTTATGTCGATAAGTGCAAGATAGTGCACCTGGGGCATAAAAACCCAAGAGCACAATATAAAATCAGTGATACAGTACTAACCTCAGTATCTGAGGAAAGGGATTTAGGGGTCATTATATCAGACGACCTAAAGGTGGGCAGACAATGTCATAGAGCAGCAGGTAATGCCAGCAGAATGCTTGGGTGTATAGGGAGAGGCATTAACAGTAGAAAGAGGGAGGTGCTCGTGCCGCTCTACAGAGCACTAGTGAGACCTCATTGGGAGTATTGTGTGCAGTACTGGAGACCATATCTGCAGAAGGATATTGAAACTTTGGAGAGAGTTCAGAGAAGAGCTACTAAACTAGTACATGGATTGCAGGACAAAACTTACCAGGAAAGGTTAAAGGACCTTAACATGTATAGCTTGGAAGTAAGAAGAGACAGAGGGATATGATAGAAACTTTTAAATACATAAAGGGAATCATCATGGTAAAAGAGGAGAGAATATTTAAAAGAAGAAAAACTGCTACAAGAGGACATAGTTTTAAATTAGAGGGGCAAAGGTTTAAAAGTAATATCAGGAAGAATTACTTTACTGAGAGAGTAGTGGACGCATGGAATAGCCTTCCTGCAGAAGTGGTAGCTGCAAATACAGTGAAGGAGTTTAAGCATGCATGGGATAGGCATAAGGCCATCCTTCATATAAGATAGGGCCAGGGGCTATTCATAGTATTCAGTATATTGGGCAGACTAGATGGGCCAAATGGTTCTTATCTGCCGACACATTCTATGTTTCTATGTTTCTATGATAGATCATGTGTTCTTTTTAAAGAGCAGGTTGATACGGATGTGACCATACCAAATATATCTCAAATATGTTTCTCCATTTTCTGAACGTTATATTTTATTTATGTTTCTGCTGATCGTCTTGTGCAGGGGCTCGTTTTTTGCAGGAAGAGTTGACATTTTTTTATTGGTACCATTTTTGGGTACATATGATTTTTTGATTGTTCAATACTAAACTTTTTTGGGGAAAGGTAACCAAAAATGGCTGTTTTGGCACAGTTTTTCTTTCATTTTTTTTTTAAGGTGTTCACCTGAAATGGTAGATAATTAGATATTTTTTTAGAGCTGGTCGTTACGCATGCAGTGATACCTAATATGTCTATTTTTGATTTTATTTATTTCAGTCTTACACAATAAAAAAGCATTTTTGAAAGTTTTGGTGTCTCCATTTTGTGAAAGCCATATTTTATTTATTTTTCTGCTGATCGTCTTGTGTAGGTGCTCTTTTTTTGCAGGAAGAGTTGAAGTTTTTATTAGTACAATTTTTGGATACATAAGAGCTTTTTTGGCTGTTTTGGCACCGATTTTTTATTTTTTACGGCATTCATCTGAAGGGGTAAGCACAGTTTTTGTCCCCTGTCACTTTCCACTGGTCCCTTAAAAGACCGTTGCTATGGCTTGTCTGTCTCTGGCTAATTGTAAACAGAAGACAGAGGGGCGGTCCTTCACACTTCATGTCTGCATTCGCTTCAGAGTGCAAAGGCGTCTCTCTCAGTAATTCAATCTGATTGGCTGGCAGGAAGCTGTTGGCTACAGCAACTGTGTATGGGAAGTGAGGGAAAGCAGTTTTGCCTCAGATAACTGGCAGAGGAGCCATCTTGAGAAGATTCTCATATTGTAGACTTTAAAACAGCCAAAACTCAAGAGAAACCGTGGTATGTGAAGAAACTAAAGATTTAAGGTGTATGGGACATTCACCACTCAACTAATGACAGATACTGGGATAAGGAGAGATTGGGCATGCTGCATTTATTATTATATTCACTTACACAGCGCTGACATATTCTGCAGCGCTTTACAGACATTAGCATCAAACTGTCTCCAATGGGACTCAAAATCTAATTTCCCTATCAGTATGTCTTTTGAGTGTGGGAGGAAACCGGAGTACCTGGAGGAAACCCACGCAATCATGGGGAGAACATACAAACTCCACGGAGATGTTGTCCTTGGTCGGATTCGAACCCTCGATATGCTCCATCCTTTGTTCCTACAAGATATAAGCTACTCCTAGAGCTGTCTTGCAGTGATCCCTGGATGCTCAAGATGAGCCATCACTATCGCCTCAGCTCGGGAGTCGTGGAAGAGCAGCGTCTCAAGCTCACACAACCCTGATTTTTCTGTTCAGTGGTGTCTGACAACAGCGTGTCAGGTAGAGAACATTAGTAACTGTATTTCATCAACTAATGTCTATTTTCCAATCTTCTACTGCCCACTGTTCGTACTTTTTTGCAAACTTGAGCTGATGCTTCTTAAGACAATATTAAAGTCGAGGCTTCTTCACCTTTTTTCGGACCATCATTCTGAACTTGTGTAATGCGCAAGGTGCTTGCATGGACGTCTGTTACGAAGAATACGAGCCACCTTCGATATGTCTTCTGATATGTGGCCTGGATATCTACTTCTTGGCTTTGGAATTGATGGAGGGACTTAATTTCGTATTCTTCCAGCTGTCATGGCACTCACATGATGCAGTTTGGCAATTTTCTTGGCCGAGATACCGCTTTAGATGAACTGGAAGATGCTGTTTCTCTTTTCTTGGGAAATCTTCATGACTGCTCCTGGATTAGAACCAGTGACCTTTCTTTTGGGAATCAACCTAATAACCCTGAGCTATTAGGGAATGTGAGAATAGGTTGTAATTTGTAGTATACAAGAAAAAAAGTTTGTTCCACAACCAGGAGCAAAACAGTAACAATGCAGTTACCTGACAAGAATCTGCATAACTAATAATATGCTAAATAGTTGCAAGTCT
>JAKVIS010002156.1:0-25204 GCA_033119425.1 Bufotes viridis
GTGATCTAAATGCCTGATTCTCTGCTGTGAAAACCTCTCTCCTCCGTCTGGGTGCAGGGGTCAAAGTCTCTCAAAGTCGCCTTCTCTTGAGCTGGGTGATGTAAAACTGATGCTTGTACCATCTGACATGGTTGCTGGGGTCCCATTAAATGGTGGCCTACTCCTGTGGTGGGTGATCTAAATGTCTGATTCTCTGCTGTGAAACCTCTCTCCTCCGTCTGGGTGCAGGGGTCAAAGTCTCTCAAAGTCGCCTTCTCCTGTGCTGGGTGATATAAATGTTATACTTGTGCCATCTGACATGGTTGTTTTAGGGTCCCATCAAATGGTGGCCTACTCCTGTGGTGGGTGATCTAAATGCCTGATTCTCTGCTGTGAAACCTCTCTCCTCCGTCTGGGTGCAGGGGTCAAAGTCTCTCAAAGTGGCCTTCTCTTGTGCTGGGTGATGTAAAACTGATGCTTGTACCATCTGATATGGTTGCCGGGGTCCCATTAAATGGTGGCCTACTCCTGTGGTGGGTGATCTAAATGCCTTATTCTCTGCTGTGAAAACCTCTCTCCTCCGTCTGGGTGCAGGGGTCAAAGTCTCTCAAAGTCGCCTTCTACTGTGCTGGGTGATATAAATGTTATACTTGTGCCATCTGACATGGTTGCCGGGGTCCCATTAAATGGTGGCCTACTCCTGTAGTGGGTGATCTAAATGCCTGATTCTCTGCTGTGAAAACCTCTCTCCTCCGTCTGGGTGCAGGGTCAAAGTCTCTCAAAGTCGCCTTCTCTTGTGCTGGGTGATGTAAAACTGATGCTTGTACCATCTGACATGGTTGCCGAGGTCCCATTAAATGGTGGCCTACTCACTGTAGTGGGTGATCTAAATGCCTGATTCTCTGCTGTGAAACCTCTCTCCTCCGTTTGGGTGCAGGGTCAAAGTCTCTAAAAGTGGCCTTCTCTTGTGCTGGGTGATGTAAAACTGATGCTTGTACCATCTGACATGAGTGCAGGGGTCAAATTAACTAAATGGTGGCCTACTCCTGTGGTGGGTGATATGAGGCCTTAATATGTGCTGTGAAAACCTCTCTCCTCCTTCTGGGTGCAGGGGTCAAAGTCTCTCAAAGTCGTCTTCTCCTGTGCTGGGTAATATAAATGTTATACTTGTGCCATCTGACATGGTTGCCGGGGTCCCATTAAATGATGGCCTACTCCTGTGGTGGGTGATCTAAATGCCTGATTATCTGCTGTGAAAACCTCTCTCCTCCGTCTGGGTGCAGGGGTCAAAGTCTCTCAAAGTCGCCTTCTCCTGTGCTGGGTGATGTAAAACTGATGCTTGTGCCATCTGACATGGTTGCCGGGGTCCCATTAAATGATGGCCTACTCCTGTGGTGGGTGATCTAAATGCCTGATTCTCTGCTGTGAAAACCTCTCTCCTCCGTCTGGGTGCAGGGGTCAAAGTCTCTCAAAGTCGCCTTCTCCTGTGCTGGGTGATGTAAAACTGATGCTTGTGCCATCTGACATGGTTGCCGGGGTCCCATTAAATGATGGCCTACTCCTGTGGTGGTTGATCTAAATGCCTGATTCTTTGCTGTGAAAACCTCTCTCCTCCGTCTGGGTGCAGGGGTCAAAGTCTCTAAAAGTGGCCTTCTCTTGTGCTGGGTGATGTAAAACTGATGCCTTTACCATCTGACATGGGTGCAGGGGTCAAATTAACTAAATGGTGGCCTACTCCTGTGGTGGGTGTTATGATGCCTGAATATGTGCTGTGGGGCCTCTCTCCTCTTTCTGGGTGCAGGGGTCAAAGTAACTAAAATTGGCCTTCTCCTGTGCTGGATGGTATAAATGTAATGCTTGTGCTATCTGACATGTCTCCTCTGTCTGGGTGCTATGGCCTAAGTCACTGAAAGTGGCCTTCTCCTGTGGTGGTTGATATGATGCCAGATTCTCTGCTATGGGACCTCTCTCCTTTGTCTGGATGCTGGGGTCGAAATAATAGTATGCGACCTTCTCCATTGGTGGGTGATTTGAAGCCTGATTCTGTGCTATGGGACCTAACTCCAATTAATATTGGTTAATTTTTATTTATTTTATGTTAAGTCATCATTTCCCTATCTACATTTGTTTGCAGGGGATTTCCCTACATTTGCTGCCTTTTGCAGCCCTCTAGCCCTTTCAGGAGTCTTTACAGCCTTTTAGTGCCCAAAAGTTCGGGTCCCAATTGACTTCTATGGGGTTCTGGTTCGGGATGAAGTTCGTGTTGAGTTCGGATCACGAACCGGACATTTTCCGGAAGTTCGGCCGAACCTCTCGAACCCGAACATCCAGGTGTTCGCTCATCTCTAATGGTGAGCTCATGCAAATTGTAGCCTCTTTATCCTATTTGTAGTGGAGATGAGTGGTACCCGGTGGGGTCTTCTGCTGTTTGTAGCCCATCCGCCTCAAGGTTGTGCATGTTGTGGCTTCACAAATGCTTTGCTGCATACCTCGTTTGTAATGAGTGGTTATTTCAGTCAACATTGCTCTTCTATCAGCTTGAATCAGTCGGCCCATTCTCCTCTGACCTCTAGCATCAACAAGGCATTTTTCGCCCACAGGACTCCGCATACTGGATGTTTTTCCTTTTCACACTATTCTTTGTAAATCCTAGAAATGGTTGTGCGTGAAAATCCCAGTAACTGAGTAGATTGTGAAATACTCAGACCGGCTCGTCTGGCACCAACAACCATGCCACGCTCAAAATTGCTTAAATCACCTTTCTTTGCCATTCTGACATTCAGTTTGGAGTTCAGGAGATTGTCTTGACCAGGACCACACCCTAAATGCATTGAAGCAACTGCCATGTGATTGGTTGACTAGATAATTGCATTAATGAGAAATAGAACAGGTGTTTCTAATAATTCTTTAGGTGAGTGTATATATATATATATATATATATATATATATATATATATATATAAAGTAGCACTCCGAATGATGTTAAAAATGTAGGGATCCCTTTATTTGCCAATTGCAACATTTCAACTGCTCCATGCAGTCTTTATCAAGCAGTGACTACAAAGTGCTCAGCAAGTATAAATTCCTCACAGACATATGCTCACAAAAAGACCATCATATTAATTCAGTCACAAAAATAAACATGATTTCTCACCACACTGTGTACATAAATACACCAAACAATCCTCAGATAACTAATCTGTTAAATACAGTGATTCTTGTGATTACATGAATATATAGTAAAAAATGTTTACATTGTATTTCATTGTTCCAACTACTATAATAAAGTGCATCTGTGCTGTGCATGTTCATAAATCTATAATTAGAAAGCTCACCAAAGTTTATACTGCCATCCACGGCGTAGAATTCGGCGTTCACAAATCAACAATGCACATGCATCAACGCTCCATAATTATAGGTTACTAGACAGACTCCCAAGTGTGGCCTCAAATCCGCAAAGTGTGCCTGTGCACATCCATTATGTCAGCATCACATGTTTGCGCCACCATGCCCACACTTCATATGGAAGCAACCATGCATTTAGTAGAAAGTATGCATGCACAAGTCAGACATCATGGTTTCTATAGAGAAGTGTAACTATACAAAAAGCATGCATTCACTAAAGAACATACTGCATACCACTTGCCAAAGAAACCTTTATAAGTCAAGAGCAATTCTGTAATCTAGATAGAGCTAGAATAAATAACTCATGGGCTCTTCAGGTTACTTATCGTAGACACAGTATAAGACACAGAAAGAAAACAGTATATAATAGTGTTGCTATCATGATAATTTCAAATTTTAGCACTGTACAGTGTATCTCTAACAAAGAATTAAGCTGGCTTCAGGGCTCACATCAAGGATATAACATAACCAGTTCACCTTCAGTCTTCAACTCATCAGCCAGTGAGTGAGTGCAACCCCCCTCTCCCTGCAGACTTCATAAAAAGTTAATATATGGTTGGTGGTTGGATATGGGTAGTAATTTTGATGGGGGAGGGTATCAGCAAGCAGTGGGGTCTGGAGGGGGTGTAAGCACACTGTACTCCTGAGTCCTCTATGAGCCTACAGAGTCCCCCGGGCACATCAGTCACCTTGCAGGGGGAATATCCAACCCCAAAATGTCCGGGCACAGCCGCCACTGCCTCCATCCCGTCACGCATATGAAAACATCTAGCGACATGGGGGCAGTCAATAGCAAGCCACAATGGGAACGAGCCTCCCTAACATCGCGGGTGACGCTAAGGAGGTTCATTTCCGACGTGGCCTACTATTGGCTGCACCCCCTCATTGGGCATAAGTATTATATGTATTTGGTGCCTGGGCATTTTGGGGAGCATAAGAGCAGTTAGAGAGGCCCTTTAACCCTTAGGATACCTGAGGTTTTTAATTTTTTAATTTTCTTTTTTCTTCCCTATCTTCTTTGAGCCATAACTTTTTTATTTTTTCATTCAAATACAGTGGATATAAAAAGTCTACACAACCCTGTTAAAATGTCAGGTTTCTGTGCTGTAAAAAATGATACAAAGATAAATCATTTCAGAATTTTTTCCACCATTAATGTGATCTATAAACTGTACAACTCAATTGAAAAAGAAACTGAAATCTTTTAGGTAGAGGGAAAAAATATATAAAAATAAAATAATATGGTTGCATAAGTGTGCACCCTTTAAACTAATACTTTATTGAAGCACCTTTTGATTTTATTACTGCACTCAGTCTTTTTGGAGTACGTATGAGTCTATCAGCATGGCACATTTTGACTTGTCAAGATTTGCCCACTCTTCTTCGTAAAAACACTCCAAATCTGTCAGATTGCGAGGAATCTGCTGTTCACAGCCCTCTTCAGATCACCCCACAGATTTTCAATCAGATTCAGGCCTGGGCTCTGGCTGTGCCATTCCAAAACTTTAATCTTCTTCTGGCAAAGCCATTTCTTTGTTGACTTGGATGTATGCTTTGGGTCGTTGTCATGCTGAAAGATTAAGTTCCTCTTCATGTTCAGCTTTCTAGCAGAAGCCTGGAGGTTTTGGGCCAATATTGACCGGTATTTGGAACTGTTTATAATTCCCTCTATCTCAACTAAGGCCCCAGTTCCAGCTGAAGAAAAACAGCCCCAAAGCATGATGCTGCCACCACCTTGCTTCACTGTGGGTATTGGGTTCTTTTGGTGAGGTGCAGGGTTGTTTTTGCACCAAACGTATTTTTTGAATTATGGCCAAAAAGTTCAACCTTGGTTTCATCAGACCATAACACCTTTTCCCACATGCTTTTGGGAGACTTCAGATGTGTTTTTGCAAAATGTAGCCTGGCTTGGATGTTTTTCTTTGTTAGAAAAGGCTTTCGTCTTGCCACTCTACCCCATAGCTCAGACAGATGAAGAATACGGGAGATTGTTGTCACATGTACCACACAGACAGTACTTGCCAGATATTCCTTCAGCTCATTTAATGCTGCTTTAGGCCTCCTAATAACCTCCCAGACCAGTTTTCTTCTCGTCTTTTCATCAATTTTGGAGGGACGTCCAGTTCTTGGTAATGTCACTGTTGTGCCATATTTTCTCCACTTGCAAAATGGAGGGAACTCATTGTTAAAAAGGAGAAACCTCCCCTCCCCTCCCTCGTGCGCCACTGTGTGGGTGGTGCCGCAGTGCGGGCCGCCAAACATAAATGTCCGGCAGGCCCTGCACTGGGCAGAAGAGCCAGCCGCCTGCAGAAGAAGGACCCCCTCCCCCTGGCAACGAGCATCTTTGTTAACCCCTGGATGGGCTAAGTATCACCCCCTTTCCCTATACCACCAACGTATTCACCCTCCTTAACCCCTGAAGCTATACCCCTCACCACAAACCCCACTACCTACCCATATTAACCCCTACCTGCCCATATTACCTCTCCTACTACAACCCACTATCCCACCAACGCTGAAGCCCTTATTGCCCCTGCATTAACCCTTTGTAACCCCTTCACCCCCTACTGCTGAAACGCCTTAACCCCTACATACCCAACCTCAGCTAGCCAGGTGTATTGCTGGCTTGACATTAACCCCTTATTACCCCTGCCCTGCTGATTGCATTTCAACTGCTGCTGCTCAACGCGGTACCCCTGCAATACAGTCCCTTAACCCCTCACTGCCCAGTGACTGCTGATACTGCTGCTGCAACCTTTTGTATTCCCTTAGGGATAGTATACTGTCAGACGAGGTTGGGCGGCTATAGTGTGTGTGTGTGTAACTTGTATTAGATAGTGTTGTGGGTGGAAAGTGGGATTGTGTGTAGTCTAGTTAGTACTATACTTTTAGTACTGTGTATGTAATGTATTGTATGCGTCATTATCACTGTACTGTAGGTATTAATAAATATTGTGTGTTATTTGTACCTACTGTGTAGTGTGTTTTACTAGCGGTAGCTAGTGCAGTAAGGCGCTTGCAGATAGCCAGTGACCAGTGGTGATAGTGAGAGTACTTTTTAAGGTATAAATAAGTGGAGTTATCAGTAGATGGCTCCGCCTATTTATGAATATTAATTATTGATATTTGCATAAATATTGGTAATTAATATTCCCCCTTTGCATTGGCGAGCCAGGCTCACTGCGTGGATTTTGCGTTTATTTTTGGTCTTGAGGGTAAGGGTCGCTAGTACTGTGAATTATCAGGCAGGGGTGACGCGGTCAGCCGTGTGTCTGAGCTTCTAGGACCTGATAATTCTGACAGGAGAAGCAATCCTTCCCCTTGTAGTACCAGAAATAGACCAACGGCTTTTGCAGAGAGATCTGTAATCTCTCTGATTATTAATATTTTTCTATTTCCTTTGCACGGTCACCGTCGCTGGATTGAGAGAAGAAGGATACGTCACGGGAAGAGATCCATCTTCATTGGAGGTGCATACAAGTACGGCTGGTCGGAAGAAGCGATCCGGGAGAAAAGGACTTCTTTCAAGCAGCTGTAAGGGGCGGAAAATTACAGCACCAACAAGAAGATGGAGGCTCAGAAAACGTGAGTATGAACTTCTCCACACTCATACACTTAGCCAAAAATAGCACTCTTAATCCCATTGTTCCTACTACATTCAAATCCGCTGAGCTGTTGTGGTCCGATTTACTGTACCAGGCTTACGCTCATCACCGGGTTTGTATTAGTAGGAGGGTCTTCTAACAAGACCAACAAACGCCTCCAAATGTTAGCCAAATTGGTTCTCACCTTTGAGGATACCATTTGGAAGGCGGAACACACTAGAGACTCTCGCCAACACAAGAAAGGCAGAAGAGGTTGCTGATAAGACAAACTTCCACTGCAATTGTTGTGTTGACAACATTAGGAGGATATACACATTAGAGGTTCAGTTACAAGAAGAAGCCCAGTGTACAGTCGAGAGGGGCAGAGAGATCTGCGTGTTAGAGTCGAGACTCTCGGACAAGGAGGGTTTCTGCTCTGACATGGACAGAAAGCTACTCCGGCTGTACACTGAGAATATTCAGTACAGGAACAATGCGGCATCTACGGATGCCCTGATTGTTCAAATGAGGGAGGACCTGGCTGCAAAGACACAAAGCATTGCGAATTTGCAGCGTGCAATCTCCAATTTATCTAGGCCTAGTACTAACAGTATGGTGCCCACAAAACAGGTTTGCATTTCGGGAACGGCACAGGGGGAGACAGCGGCGACAGTGCCAAGGTCTTCATCGGATAACACATCAGCAGTGGTAGATACTAGAGGACAGGTGGAGCGGTCGCAACGATTCACCCCGACACCCGGGAGAATAGGAGTAGCAGCCGTTTCCAGGAACAGGACAACAATTGGGCAGAGGAAAGTGGATGGCCATATTCCAATTCCGACCCGCCAAAACACGTCCAGAGAAACAGGAAGAGGTTTATCCTAACCATTCCAGTATAGAAAGGATAAACTTCCTGTTACAGATCTGCAAGGAGATCCCAAAATACTGAACCCAATGTAGATCCTTTCACTTCATGCGATATTTTCGAGGGTCCCTGTAATAAATATTCAGTGGCTCCGGAATATCGTATGGAGTTTTCAAATTGTGGTTACCAACACACCTTAACCAAAGGTATGAGGTAACGGGGAGGATGCAACCCACGGAGGATGGCCAGTTTCATGATAAGGAGAAACGCCTCTCTCCATACCCACGAGACTGGCCACGGGTCATTGGGACGTCATCCCAGAGATCCTGTCAAAGTTTAAGCCTACTATACATGATGAACCTTTGTCATTGTGTAGCCGGTTTGAAGCAATGTACAGGAGGGTTACTAAGGATCAGGGTATTGGGATTCCACAAGGTATGGTGCGGATGTTTGTGGAAAAGTTCCCATACCTTGATACTGCAATCCGGCTGAGTGTAGCAGGGGAGCCATCCCTCACAGATGTGGCCATGATTATTGATCAGTATAGACTGGATATGCTGCACAATAAGAAGTCTGTTAAAGTGAGGGAGCGTGTGCCTGTACACGTTAGATCACAAGATGAACTGGTACAGCACTCAAGGTCTGCATCAACTGTTCGCCCCACGGCCCTGCCATTGGAAAGGACAGGACACATTTGTTGTTTCCTGTGCTTACAACACAGACACATGAAAAGAAATTGTCCACAATGGTTAAAGATTAACCGGACAAATTCAGAGAAGACTGGAAATAACAATGGTTTCAGGATGAAACCTAATTTTGCCAAGTCAGTGGGGGAACAGGTTGATAGAAATCTGAGACATTCACCAACTCAAGCACCAAAATGCTTGGCTGTCATGTCCCAGGGGATGTGGAATCAAAATATTCCAAACCCAGTGATAAGAGCAATAGCGCACAAGTGGCAGTATGTACCACACGGGTACCTACTGGGAGTCTGGTGGATATCGACTGAGGGTTAGGGGTCCCTAAAGAATTGGCACCAGTATGTCCTATCATACTGGATTCTTCAGGGAGACCCCATATAAAAGCCACAATAAAAGATAAAGAATGAAAATCATGCTTGACACTGGTGCGGAAATTTCCATAACCAATATCAAACATGATTTACACCCTAACAGCCCTCAGTGTGTGGTGATCGGATTTGATCACCAACAAGGGGGGTGATGGTCCACAGAATTGAAGAGGTGATAGTCCAGATTGCCAGGTGCACTACCCTCAGGATACCTATGTGGTATTACCCGGTTCTGATAACATTATCGGAACCGATGTAATGATCACAAAGCGGGTGGATCCTGGATCTGGCAAATTGCATTGTGTGGAAGGGTCCCAGACGAGCCAAGGTGTTTATCATCCAACGCCAGAGTCTGGGACCACCTTGCCAACAGTAGAGAATTGTACTGACGTGCTCGAACACAAGTGACCTGAGGTCTTACACAATCCAGACCTTGAGCCTGTTGTAATGCGAGCACCCGATCTATGGGCCCAGAGTAAGAACGACTTTGGCAGACTGATTGGTGCTCAGGTGGACATACAGGGTCCTGACCCTCCACCTCAACGCCAATACCGATTTTCACCAGAGGCCACCCATTCAATTATGGACACAGTCCAGGAATTGAAGACAAAGGGTGTGGTCATTGAGGGCAATACAAAATGCAACAATGCCCTCTGGCCAGTAAAGAAGAAGAACACTAATGCATGGAGGCTCACCATAGACCTCTGGGTCCTTAACAAATACACCCCAATGTCCGCTCCAGTGGTGGCCCAAACTCCCGACATCATGGCCAGAATAAGCGGCAAAAGCCACGTACTTTCAACCATCGATGTTGCCAACGGGTTCTTCTCCATCGAACTCACAGAATCATGCCGGTACACATTTGCCTTTACGGTAGAGGACACACAGTACATGTTGGCTGCACTGCCCCAGGGGTTCCACAGCAGCCCCACGTATTTTCATCAGGCATTGGAGGCCGTACTAAGTATGTTCTCACGGCCAGAATGCCTTCTACAATACGTGGACGACTTGCTCTTGCATGCAGAAACTATGGAGGAACATCTGGTTCTGTTGAGAGAGCTGCTGGGACTCCTGGCAAAGTCAGGACTCAAGCTGAGTCCCCATAAGACAAATTTGGCCAAAGCGTAGGTAACTTTCCTTGGGTCCAAATTTCCTTTGGAACCAAAGGAATCATGACGACCCGGGTGGAAGCCATGGTGAGAGTTACGCAGGCAGGAATGGAGTCTATCTCACCCGTCCGTCTACAGAAAGTAGACCGCTGGGTTATTTATCCAGGTTACTTTCGCCAGTCGAACGAGGGTTCGATGAATGTGCTAAGCAACTGGCAGCCATACACTATGCTGTTAAGACAACTGAGCATATTGTAGGCTTATGGCCCCTCACCTTGCAGACTCCACATTCTCCATTGGCCCTCTTGCTCCGTGATACTCTCCTGGAGTCTCCCAACAGAGATTTGGGAGATGGATCATGGATCTCAGTGGCCGGAATCTGCAGGTGGACCAGAAGGCCAGGTATGTTCTGTCCCAGTTGCTAAACCTAACTGGAACCGAACATGACTGTGGCCAACCAGAACTGGATGACTCACCACGGATGTTCAGGACTGACATCCGGATGACAGAGTCATCTTTGTTGATGGCTCTCGATTCTATCTGGATGGGGAATATGTCACAGGTTTTGCTGTGCTGGATGAGACTGCTGGTACCTAGAGTCTTGTCAGGTAGGTAGGTCACATGTCGGCACAGCGGGCAGAGCTGGAGGCTGTCAAAGAAACTCTGCTTCTTCAGCCCCCAGGAAAACAGACTATATATAGCGACAGCTCATATGTAGTTTGCTCCCTCACCCTGAATCTTGACATATGGAAAAGGAGAGGATTTGTGGACAGCCAAAACAAACCTCTGGCTCATGGCGGAAGCAGCCATTATCAAAATCCCGGCCCATCAAAAGGGGACGAACCTTTGATAATGGGTAACAACAAGGCAGACGAGCTGGCAAAACTAGCAGCAGTGTCTGGTACCATCCGGGAACCAGACACTAAGCCGCTACCATTGTATCGGATTGCAGCCGTACCCATCTGAGTGACGGCCCGGTGTCATCTGAAGAGGAACAAGCCAAAGATCCTCTTCTAATGGCACACATCCAATCACCCCAGCATCCCTGGTCTTTACAACAAGGGATCCTGTGTTTACGATACCGGTACTCAGCAGCTTCCTCTTCTGGTGGTTCCGCAGCATCTGCAAACTGTTCTGACGCTGTTGAACCACCAACTGTTCAGACACCTTGGCTGGAATAAGCTCTTGCCTCTCTTGAGAGACAAATTATACTGGTCAGGGATGTCCAACACAGTGGAAGAGGCTACGCAACAGTGCATGGTGTGTGCTCAGGTCAGCCCAAGGGCGTCAGCCCTGAAGCCAGTGTTGCAGCGAGTTCCTCCTGCTGATGGTCCATGGTCCGCGATACAAATTGATTTTATCGGACCTTTGCCAACCGGAAGTCGTAACTGCCATTACGCACTGGTGGTAGTGGATGTCTTCTCAAAATGGGTATAAACCATCCCCACCGTAAACGATTCAGCTACCACCACGGCCCGTGTTCTCTGGAAACAGGTTCTGTCACGATGGGGGATCCCCAGAGTGATAGAATCTGACAGAGGGACCCATTTCACAGGTAAGGTCATGAAAGGTCATGAAAGCGCTTTGTGATCTCTTAGACATAAAGCAGAGGTTTCATGTGCCTTACCACCCTCAGTCAGCGGGCATTGTGGAGCGAATGAACCGGACCATCAAAACCCGGCTTTCCAAGTCACTGCTGGAGAAAGGTTCCTCGTGGGTAACCTCTCTTCCAGCCGTACTAATGGGTATACGAGCCACCGAGGCCTCCAGTACCCGTATCTCCCCGTTCGAACTTATAACCGGACAGAAAATGCCCCTATGTCTGCCAAACGAACCCCAAGTGTCGGAGACCACAAAGAACGCCATCGCCAGAGACATGTTTCTCCAACAGGTTCAGCAGAACCTGAAGGAGTTACTGCCTCATGCAGCAATACGGTTGCACAAACCGTATCTACAGGGGGTAACACCAATGCCCGCTGTAGGAGAAATGGTGATGGTGAAAGTCTTCCGTCGGGCTGGTCCATGAGATGCAAACTGGGAAGGACCCTACAAGGTCCTTGAAGTAATGGGAGACACCATGCTGAAAGTACAAAGGCCTATCACCAGCAAAAAGAAATTCCGTAGAACGACTTGTGGATTCACATCGACCAGGCCAAAGCCACCCGATCCTTCCCAACTCAATAACGCATGTCGTTCCGAGTTGGGTGAGGGGGGGGAGAGGGCTGGTGTTACAGGCTGGAGATAACAAACAGTGGTATCCATTCAAGGGAAGGGGGCAGATCTGTGTAACAGTAGTGAGAGTCCCCTACAATACAGAGGGTCTCCAACCGGTAAAACCGCATTCGGACTCTTGCGCCGCCCCTATCCATCTACTGGCAGATCCTATAGCTCCTCAACTGTCATCCCCCTGGAAGATCATCACGGATGCCAAAGTCATCCTGTTTACCTGGAGAATTTCCGTAGATGACTTCAGAGTTGACCATTGGGATCACAGGTGTGAGGAGTTTGTTAGGAACCAAATTGACATGGTAAGAGGCTGGATAGAGGCGGGGCAAGAGGTAAGGAAAGATGACTCCCAACATAGGAAGAGCAGGGGGAGGAGAGATCTAGTGGCTATGGGACTTGGTGGTGGTGCTTTGGGAGTGGGCGCCCTGAACACTATGGATATGGAAGTCCTTAGAAGTAAGCTTGGGGAGGTTGCGCGACACACCGGGGAAGGATTCAAGACCCAGCTTGATGTAAACCACGTCCTAGAGGGTTTACAACATTCGCACATAGATGCCACTACCTCTCTATCTTCTGCTATATGTGAGAAGTTCAGAAGGTTAGTTGTGGGTCTTTTGGAGGAGCAGGATTGGGCTCAGCTTGCTCTGGCGTGTACGCAGGTCCAAAGCGAACTCTTGGATAACCTTAAACAGATTGTTTCAGCGTTACACAGCGGCCACTTCCCCTTCAACCTTTGTCAGCGGATAAGTCCACTGATCTCTTCTTTTTGCCATCAATCATACCAACTGGTGGGTGGTTCAGTGGCATGGATGTCGAAAGTTAACCTGCACCGCTTTGTCCTTGGCACCTGTGTCCGGTCGCCTCAGACAGGGATACAGTGCTATCAATCTAGGTACGGTGATCAACAATCGGATGGTACTTCATCCTCAGCTCCCTCGAGCATTCTAACCTATGAAGAAGGCCAACCTTCTTTGTTTGACACTGTTGGTTGAGAGAGGATGCCATCCTCTGTCAGGGTAGCCGGGATCCGGTGCTTAGGCACCAGTGTTGGAACACCGAGGGGACCAGTGAGATGAAGGCCAACCCAATACCATCGTCCTTCTTAAAATACTTAGGACAGGGGTATTGGTGTTGGTACCAAGGGAGTAACGGATCGTATGCAATCTATGGACTAAATTGCACCGAACGAGGAGAACTCCTCCTCGGAGCGTACTGCACCCTTAGTCCCGTTCTAGGTCTGGGCGTTGCAGAGCAGCAGGGAAGAACCACAATTACCCGGAGAAAAGACTCGACATTCGCCCGATGTTCCTGTGAGACTACAGAAGATTCCTCTTGACTTCGGCAAAGAACTTAAACATCTCCTGCTGGACTTCAGCCAAGAGGAAGAAATTATACAGCATCTTCGGGAGACAGAGAAGCAGGCCACCATCCAGCTTAAACATGACCGATGAAAATTACCGCGGTTGCCACAACATTGGACAAGGACTCAAAGATATCATGGTGGGAGAGTCTGTTTGGATACAGTCCTAAAGCAACTTCATTTTTCAATTTATTGATACACCTGGTGATAGTGCTTCTGGTTCTGGTTGGACTCATGTATCTCGAACTATGGTGGATGTATCGGAGGGTCAAGAGACTAGCGGACCAACTAAACCAGAACCAGACGACCCTCCACGAACTCAACTGCAGGAGGCTCAGGACTTAATTTCACTAAAGTCCTGAAGCCTAAAAAGACCCAAAAGGATAGGACAATTTGTGTGGAGGGATTAAAGATGGAAAATCCCATATTGTCCTGAGACCCCATAAATTGAACTGAACTTTCTTATGAGGATTGGGAGGTATGTCTGAGACCTCATAGTATTGTGTAAATATTATTTTCTTTATTATAGATGTTCTTGGGTTTAGGTGGGTTGGGGAGGGAACTGTGTAAATATGATGTATTGTGTGTGAATGGGGATAAGATTAAGGCACGATAGGGACAGGCCCCTCTGTTTGCCATTTGCCACTTTGAACCCTGGAACGGTGAGGTTCATAAGGGAAGGGCTGGATATGTAGTGTGGCGGAGGTGTTCCCGCAGTTAGAATTTAGATACCATGACATCACCCCGCTTAATGAAAATCTGACCTGCCTTGAAAAGACCTATTCATCTGTCCATGGGAGAACCGCAACCATCCTTCAATCAAGATAGAACAAGAGATGTCGGACGAAAGTCGTGCTTGAAGAAAGTTGGCGTAGTCGGAGACTGAGATTATGAGGGTGAACCCACCCCAGATTCCTTGGGGGAGGGGACTACATCTGAAGATCGGCAGCAATAACGAGAGATAGTGAGGGTGTGGTCACTCCAAACTCATTAGGGGTGACCGACACCGGAAGACGGTTACCTGTAAGAAAGGCCAGTCGAAGACTGCGAGGGTCAAGCCGCTCTGGAAGTCAAGAAAAAAAACGACAGTAGGAGGAGCTGATACCAAAACGATCAAAGCAAAAGATGTCAAGAAAGTTCCTGAGAGAAGAAGAAAACAGTGTATCCTGTGGATAGAGGAGTTGGTTACAGTGAAGGGCGGGTCGGAGGAAATAGGTCTGGATGGGTGATGTCTAGGTACCTAAGGATCAGTGTGCACTACAGTTCTTCCTGAACTATCACCAAGGATGGGATTGAGGGGGGGAAATATTTCTGACAACAGGGGGATTGTTAAGGAAGGGTTGAAATATATGCATATATATTTATATATGCATGTGAACACATGCATACATGTTTAATATATATGTATATATATAAATAGGCACATTATAGGAGGATGCGCGGGGATGTTCCCAGCATCCGCGACATCTGCCCTTAGTATTCCCCAGGGCTCATTGTTGCCCCTGTGGGAATGTGCCCACTTATGTGCCCCGTGTTGGCCCCTCTATTATATGCAGATCTGCCCAGCATATATATATATATATATATATATATATATATATCTTATATGCCCTTTCATATATTTATCATATATATTCCCTACATAGGCCCCATGATATGACCCCTGATTGACCTGAAGCCAGATGCATCGGTGTGAATGTGACCCCAAGCATTCACGCTGATGCAATCTGGTTGATGGCACCAGAATGACCGGACAAGGTCCGTTCATCCTGGTGACTGCAAATGACTCAGATTCAAAAGAATCTGAGAAAACAGAGGGTTGTAGTCAATGGAGTATATTCAGACCATGGTATTGTTACCAGTGGGGTACCTCAGGGATCTGTTCTGGGACCCATTTTGTTTAATATCTTTATCAGCGAAATTGCAGAAGGCCTCAATGGTAAGGTGGGTCTTTTTGCTGATGACACAAACATATGTAACAGGGTTGATGTTCCTGGAGGGATACACCAAATGGAAAAGGATTTAGGAAAACTAGAGGAATGGTCAAAAATCTGGCAACTAAAATTTAATGTCGATAAGTGCAAGATAATGCACCTGGGGCGTAAAACCCAAGAGCAGAATATAAAATCAGTGATACAGTACTAACCTCAGTATCTGAGGAAAGGGATTTAGGGGTCATTATATCAGACGACCTAAAGGTGGGCAGACAATGTCATAGAGCAGCAGGTAATGCCAGCAGAATGCTTGGGTGTATAGGAGAGGCATTAACAGTAGAAAGAGGGAGGTGCTCGTGCCGCTCTACAGAGCACTAGTCAGACCTCATTTGGAGTATTGTGTGCAGTACTGAGACCATATCTGCAGAAGGATATTGAAACTTTGGAGAGAGTTCAAAGAAGAGCTACTAAACTAGTACATGGATTGCAGGACAAAACTTACCAGGAAAGGTTAAAGGACCTTAACATGTATAGCTTGGAAGCAAGAAGAGACAGAGGGGATATGATAGAAACTTTTAAATACATAAAGGGAATCATCACGGTAAAAGAGGAGAGAATATTTAAAAGAAGAAAACTGCTACAAGAGGACATAGTTTTAAATTAGAGGGGCAAAGTTTTAAAAGTAATATAAGGAAGAATTACTTTACTGAGAGAGTAGTGGACGCATGGAATAGCCTTCCTGCAGAAGTGGTAGCTGCAAATACAGTGAAGGAGTTTAAGCATGCATGGGATAGGCATAAGGCCATCCTTCATATAAGATAGGGCCTGGGGCTATCCATAGTATTCAGCATATTGGGCAGACTAGATGGGCCAAATGGTTCTTATCTGCCGACACATTCTATGTTTCTATGTTTCTATGTTTCTATGTTTCTTTGTTTTAATTTTCTATGCATAACAAAGAGAAGGGATAAACCTCCCCTCCCTCTGTTATGCGCATTCCGGCAGCACGATTACTATCGCGCTGCCCAGAATGCAAAGCGCTACAGGCGGGAGATCAAAGGCTTCTCCTGCCTGTCAGCAAGCCGGCGCGACCCTGCGGAGCGCGTGCAGGGACGTGCGGGCTGGCGCAGTGACGTCATCTCACCGCGCCAGCCCACGTGTCCTTGGCGGTGGTGCGCGCTCGCGCGCCACTGTGTGGGCGGTGCGGCAGTGCGGGCCACTGGGCATAAATGTCCGGCAGGCCCTGCACTGGGCAGAAGAGCCAGCCGCCCGCAGAAGAAGGACCCCCTCCCCCTGGCAACGAGCATCTTTTTTAACCCCTGGATGGGCTAAGTATCACCCCCTTTCCCTATACCACCAACGTATTCACCCTCCTTAACCCCTAAAGCTATACCCCTCACCACTAATCCCACTGCCTACCCATATTAACCCCTACTTGCCCATATTACCTCTCCTACCACCACCCACTATCCAAACAATGCTGAAGCCCTTATTGCCCCTGCATTAACCCTTTGTAACCCCTTCAGCCCCTACCTCTGAAACGCCTTAACCCCTACCTACCCAACCTCAGCTAACCAGCTGTATTGCTGGCTTGACATTAACCCTTATTACCCCTGCCCTGCTGATTGCATTTCAACTGCTGCTGCTCAACGTGGTACCCCTGCAATACAGTCCCTTAACCCCTCACTGCCCAGTGACTGCTGGTACTGCTGCTGCAACCTTTTGTATTCCCTTAGGGATAGTATAGTGTCAGACGGGGTTGGGGGCTATAGTGTGTGTGTGTGTGTGTGTGTGTGTAACTTGTATTAGCTAGTGTTGTGGGTGGAAAGTGGGCTTGTGTGTAGTATAGTTAGTACTGTACTTTTAGTGCTATCTATGTACTGTATTGTATGCGCCATTATTACTGTACTGTAGGTATTAATAAATGTCGTGTGTTATTTGTACTTACTGTGTAGTGTGTTTTACTAGCGGTAGCTAGTTCAGTAAGGCGCTCGCAGATAGCCAGTGACCAGTGTTAGGCGATAGTGAGAGTACTTTTAAGGTATAAATAGGTGGAGTTATCATTAGATGGCTCCACCTATTTATGAATATTAATTATTGATATTTACATAAATATTGGTAATTAATATTCCCCCTTACACAATGTACAACTTATTGCAATTACATTGGATTCCATACACGACTCCGGTACTTCTACAGTTGATGTATACTTTGATCTTATATACTCTTCAATCATATGGATTAGTGAATTCCTTCTTAGGAGCATAAACCTGCAGAAGCTGCAAGCTCCACATTAATATGATCCCACAGTTTTAAACCATGTTTCCTTACTCTTTGACGTTTTCTGGAAATGGCTGCGTACTCAGCATCTCCTTACCTCCGTACTCAGCATTTTTCCCTGTCTGTATGTAACGCTTGGATCAAATTTGTCCCAGTTCCCAATCTGCTCTCCGGATGTGCCAGTGTCTCTTGAGAATGTTGTAAACCCGTTTATTCTGAATATCAAAGATGCCTATACATCTGATTACTTTATCCCCATCCGATTTAGTTTTTGTGAGGAGATTATCTCTATTTGTATTCTTTGCCCTGTTGTATGCGTGTACGCCTCGCCCTTAGGTATTGGTCTATAGGAATCCTCTCTTTAGAGGTTGTGGGTGGAAACTCTGCTAATGCGGATTTTCTGTCCTCACTACAAGCTCAGCTTCAGAAGTGGCTGACACCCCGAAGGCTCCAGGCAGATATGGTTGTCTGTGACAACGGCCGCAACCGACTTCGCCGCCCTACATGCTGGCAGTCTCACACAAGTACCCTGGATGTCACATGTCCTCAACCTTGTCGTACAGAAATTCCTATGAACATTCCCAGGGTTGAGCGACATTGTGCAAAGGGTACGTTGGATTGCCAGCCACTTCAGATGCTCCCCAACTGCCGCCGCGTCCTGTCCAAACTACAGTCGTGGCCAAAAGTTTTGAGAATGACACAAATATTTGTTTTCACAAAGTTTGCTGCTAAACTGCTTTTAGATCTTTATTTCAAGTGGTTTCTGTGATGTAGTGAAATATAATTACACGCAATTTATACGTTTCAAAGGCTTTTATCGACAATTACATGACATGTATGCAAAGAGTCAGTGATTTCAATGTTGGCCCTTCGTTTTCAGGACCTCTGCAATTCGACTGGGCATGCTCTCAATCAACTTCTGGGCCAATTCCTGACTGATAGCAACCCATTATTTTATAATCACTTCTTAGAGTTTGTTAGAATTAGTGGGTTTTTGTTTGTCCACCCGCCTCTTGAGGATTGACCACAAGTTCTCAATGGGATTAAGATCTGGGAGTTTCAGGCCATGGACCCAAAATGTCAACGTTTTGGTCCCCGAGCCTCTTAGTTATTACTTTTGCCTTATGGCATGGTGCTCCATTGTGCTGGAAAATGCATTGTTCTTCACCAAACTGTTGTTGGATTTTTGGAAGAAATTGCTGTTGGAGGGTGTTTGGTACCATTCTTTATTTATGGCTGTGTTTTTGGGCAAAATTGTGAGTGAGCCCACTCCCTTGGATGAGAAGCAACCCCACACATGAATGGTCTCAGGATGCTTTACTGTTGGCATGACATAGGACTGAAGGTAGAGCTCACCTTTTCTTCTCCCGGACAAGCCTTTTTCCAGATGCCCCAAACAATCGCAAAGAGGCTTCATCGGAGAATATGACTTTGCCCCAGTCCTCAGCAGTCCATTTACAATACTTTCTGCATAAGATCAATCTGTCCGTGATGTTGTTTTTGAAGAGAAGTGGCTTCTTTGCTGCCCTTCTTGACACCAGGCCATCCTCCAAAAGTCTTCGCCTCACTGTGCGTGCAGATGCACTCACACCTGCCTGCTGCCATTCCTGAGCAAGCTCTGCACTGGTGGCACTCCAATCCTGCAGCTGAATCCTCTTTAGGAGACTATCCTGGCGCTTGCTGGACTTTCTTGGACGCCCTGAAGCCTTCTTAACAAGAATTGAACCTCTATCCTTGAAGTTCTTGATGATCCTATAAATTGTTGATTAAGGTGCAATCATAGTAGCCACAATATCCTTGCCTGTGAAGCCATTTTATGCAGCACAATGATGGCTGCACGCGTTTCTTTGCAGGTCACCATGGTTAACAATGGAAGAACAATGATTTCAGGCATCACACTCCTTTTAACATGTCAAGTCTGCCATTTTAACCCAATCAGCCTGACATAATGATCTCCAGCCTTGTGCTCGTCAACATTCTCACCTGAGTTAACAAGACGATTACTGAAATGATCTCAGCAGGTCCTTTCATGACAGCAATAAAAAGCAGTGGAAAGTTTTTTTGGGGATTAAGTTAATTTTCATGGCAAAGAAGGACTATGCAATTCATCTGATCACTCTTCATAACATTCTAGAGTATATGCAAATTGCTATTATAAAAACTTAGGCAGCAACTTTTCCAATTTCCAATATTTATGTAATTCTCAAAACTTTTGGCCACGACTGTACAGAGGGACAACAGCCTGCCCCCCCCACAGGCTGATTGTGGACAGTGTGACGCGGTGGAACTCCACCCTTCACATGCTGAAGAGGTTGGGGGAGCAGCGACGGGCAGTGAGGGAATACCTGCTGGACCTAGGCACTTCAGGGCCATCACATCCACTCCCCTTCATCACCAATGCGGAGTGGGGGCATATACAGCAGGTCTGCCACTTGTTGGCCCCATTCGAGCAGGCGACAAAGATGGTCAGCGGGGAGCATATCGCCCTGAATGAAGTGTTCCCCTTAGTGTTCCTGCTGGACAGGACACTAGATTGCCTGCTCGAGGCTGGGGAGAGTGCCTTGGTGGAGCATGAAGAGTCAACCATGCTCCACCAGGACCAGGCCCAGGACGAAGAGGAGGATGAGGTATTAGTGGACGTCCAGGAGTCTAGGCCAGGTAAGGAGGGAGAGCCGGTGCTGGGGGCACTGTTTGTCCGTGGGTGGGGAATCTCCACTGGGAGCAGCAGCATCAGCAGCAGGAGGACCAAGAGGTCATGGCCCCGGGCAGTCATGAAGAGTCACAGCGGGCTGTGCTCTTCCCCATGGCTGCCCATATGCTGTGCCCCCAGATCAAGAAATTTAATGAGAGGGATGACATTTGGTTGGCCACCCTTTTAGACCCTCGCTGCAAGGGGAAACTGGAGCAGTTCATCCCAACCAGCCGGAGGCGGGCCTGTCTGATCCACCGGCTGGAAGAGGCAAACCCTCGGCCTCAAGCTCCAGTTCTCCCCGCCCATCTCACCCAGCAGGCGGATGGCACCAGCAGCACCAGCCGAGCAGGTGACCTTCTGGGTGAGATGAGGCTCTTTTACCAGTCTGCGCGACCCAGTACCAGCAGCAGCAGCATCAGTCACCAGCAGCGGCTGGCCCACATGGTGGCACACTACATGGGGTCGGTAGCTGCTTCCGACAGCATGACCACCGATGATCCCATGGAGTACTGGGTTGCCAGGCTGGACACCTGCCTTGGGGTCCCTTGTCCATCCCTCTCCTTTGCTCTCCCTTCCAAACTCCGTTGTTTTTAATTTTCCCCTCTGTTTTTACCTTTTTATTATTTAATTTTATTATTTATTTATATTTATTTGATCGATATTTATTGTAAATTTTTTATTATGTATTTATTAATTAAATTTTTTTTATTAATTATTAAATTGTTTTGAACATGTTGAGTTACATTTGGGCCTTTAACATACCGTCTGCTGCTGCCTGTGCTGCCGGTTCTGCTGAATTGGGCCAAGCTACATGTGGCCATGATAATTGAACAATTCTGAAATCCTGCTGTTTATGCTGCTGCATGTCATGAAAATGTTGAGTTACAGTTGTGTTTAAAATTATTCAACCCACACTGAAATTGAGTGTTTTGGCCAGTTTGACATTGATTTTGATCATTTCAGTCATCTTGTTTACAATTAAATCAAAGAGGCACTTGTAAGTCAGACAAATATAACATAACATTTATAATGAAATAACCACAAATGTCTTTTTCTGTGCTCACATCATTATCAGTTTTATTCAACCCCCAAGTGACATTCAATCTTAGTACTTAGTACAACATCCTTTTCCAGTTATAACAGCTTTTTAAACGTGAAGCATAGCTTGACCCAAGTGTCTTGCAGCGATCTCACGGGTATCTTCGCCCATTCTTCATGGGCAAAAGCCTTCAGTTCAGTCACATTCTTAGTCTTGCGCGCTGCAACTGCTTTCTTCAAGTCCCACCAGAGGTTCTCAATCAGATTTAAGTCTGGTGACTGCGATGGCCACTTCAAAATGTTCCAGCCTTTAATCTGCAACCATGCTCTAGTGGACTTGGAGGTATGCTTGGGATCATTGTCCTGTTGAAAGGTCCAAAGTCTCCCAAGCCTCAGGTTTGTGACAGACTGCATCACATTTTCATCCCATATCTCCTGGTACTGAAGAGAATTCATGGTACCTTGCACATGCTGAAACTTCCCTGTACCTGTAGAAGCAAAACAGCCCCAAAGCATGATTGACCCCCCGCCACGCTTCACAGTAGGCAAGGTGTTCTTTTCTACATAGGCCTCCTCCAAACATAGCGTTGATCCATGGGCCCAAACAGTTCTAATTTTGTTTCATCAGTCCACAGAACACTATCCCAAAACTTTTGTGGTTTGTCCACATGACTTTTGGCATACTGCAGTCACCTGGGAGTTCTGGCATGGAGGCCTTCATTACGCAGTGTGCGCCTTATTGTCTGAGCTGAAACTTCAGTACCCGCATCTGACAAATCTTTTTCAGTTTCTCAGCAGTCACACGGGACTTTTCTCCACTTTGCGCTTCAGGTAGAACACAGCAGTCGAAGTCAGTATCATCTTTCTGCCACAACCAGGTAGTGTTTCAACAGTGCCCTTTGCCTTGAATTTGCGAATGATGCTTCCTATGGTGTCTCTTGGTATGTTTAACATCTTTGCAATCTTCTTATAGCCATTGCCCTTCCTGTGAAGAGAAATCACCTCTTCTCTTGTCTTCCTGGACCATTCTCTTGACTTCACCATGTTTGTAAACACACCAGTAAATATCTAGAAGGAGCTGAGTATCACAGTCATTTTAAATCTGCCTAGTTGGTTCTTATTATGCTTGATTGCTGCTCCTTGATATCCACAGGTGTTTTCAATACCTGATCGAAAACACTTGAACGAACCTCTGTTCTTAAGAGTGGTAGTCTTTAAGGCATTGAATAATTGTGTCAATGAAGAAATCACAAAAAAAAAAAACATTTAATACTGTATTACAAAAACAATTGATGTCATTTTAGTTGCATTTGGTTCTTTAAAAAGTCCTTGTAAGATTTCATTCTGAACACAATTACAAATGTACACTAAATTCCCTAAAACCCTTTATAGCATTGGGGGTTGAATAATTTTGAACACAACTGTACATTTGGGCCTTTTAACATAACGTCTGCTACTGCTGCTGAATTGGGCCAAGCTACATGTGGCCATGATAATAGACCACTTCTGAAATCCTGCTGTTGGTGCTACAGCATGTCATGATCATGCTGAGTTATCTAGGAGCTTTTTAAAACATTACCTGGTTTGTTGAGTTGATAATGTTTTAGGCCTTGCACTACATACTAGGATGTTAGGGCGGTAGTGTTTTACACCTCAAAAAGTTGCGTTACTGCATAGCCTTTCGCCCCACTTTCAAAACTCACTATGCGATTTGAATACTATAATAGGGTTGAGATTTAGTGTCCGTATTCATTATATTTTAATTTGTTAAATACCCATGTTGAAAGACATATCTTCTACTTGTGTACCAAATTGGTTAGTCAGTTTTAGAAGGTTAAAATCATTGCCAAGCACCGAGCTAAGACAAAACACCTAAATAGATAGCCGAGAAGTCCTAATATTCGGGTATGAACTGTCAAATACATTATTAACAAGTGTAAGAATAAAGTGGACATGAAAACAAAGATGAATAGTAAAGAGGGCTTGAAATATATACGTAAATATGCGGTGTGGTCATAAATGCAATGTTTTTAAAATACAATCTTATAAAAACAACAGTCCGACTCAGGGCTATGTTTATTAGTTTAAGTTAGTTCCTTTTCTAAAAACGCAATGCAAATGGGACTCAAGGCATTGTGACTGAACAGTTGGGTAGCTGTCAGAAAAACACATACTACTGAAGTAAAACCAAAAATAAAAACCTCAATTTTCTAGGTAGCATAAGATCGGACTCTGGAGCAATGGAAGAATGTTATGTGGTCAGATGAGTCCTGATTTACACTGATCAAGAGTTAAGGGCACATCAGGGGAAGAAGAAAGGCAGATGAAGAGATGCACCTATCATGCCTGGAGCCCACTGTACAAGCTTGTGGGGACATTACAATGATCTGGGGTTGGTCAGGTCGAGGTTCAGCAACAGTATGTTCTCCAATAATACCACAGAGTAGTTGAACCGATCTAGTGAGACAGTGTATGAATATATAAATGCATTATTTTTTTTTTTAAACAGCTGGCAGGTGCAATTTTCAAGATTATACTGCCAGCATGCATCGTGCTCACATTGTGCAATTGTGGTTCCCAGGGCATGAGACATCATGTTCTCACAGGGAACAATCACAGAGTCCAGACCATCACACCTTTTTTAAAATAAAATTTCGATTGGGTAATTTTATTTTTTATTATAAACTGCAAGTGTACTTACCTGCAAGTGCCTGCCGTTATTCTGCCTAGTTACAAATGTTAACTTATGAGTCAGCATTCTAGTACTGTGTTAACTATAGATGCTGTATGTCCTGATCATGCGTAGACAACCATCATGGACCTGATTTTCTTCTCTGCACTTTAACAAGTATAGAATTATGTATTCTCTTAACCTGGTTTGCATGTTTCGTATTCTCGTATGTGCTCTGCTAATTTATGTATTGTCAATATTTAGACATGCAAATATGTATTTAAATAATCTTTTTAAAAGACATTTTATCAAGCATCGTTCGCTTCATTCACAAAATGAAATGATTTTACTTTATTTTATTATTTTTTATTTTAAAATAAGTGTGGTTTGGGGTGGCTATGTTGTGGTTCACGCTGTAGCACGGTGTGGACCGCATGTGGCCTTCCCTTGTCAAAAGGTCTTGTGCAGTTGACATTGTACAAGACTGATTGATGAACCTACTAAAATTTATATATATTTTTTTTGTTGTCACACGGATTTAGGATCCAACATTGTGTTGTCTGTCATTCTGAGAGGGATGGCTGACTTCAGTGTTGACCTTTCTACATGGTTGGGTGTGACTGGCGTTTCTCATCCGTGTGGAATTCGGTTTTGTGAATTGAACCGTGTAGCAACATGTAAATATGTATAGGTACTTTTCTTGTTTATGTTACTTATTGGCAATTATGTAATGAGGATTTGCACATGCTAATTATATATAACCACTGCATTAAGATTTTAAGTATAAACTGTGTACTATATGATGTTCTTGGAGCCATGTCACTGGTTAAAGAAATCATGTAATCACATGTTTCTATCTGTACAGCGGAAGCAATGTTTCAACATGCAAAGTATAAAAAAAATTGACGATATCGAAGATCCATGCTGGTTAGTTCTTACCCCTACCATTTTATTGTTCCAACATTGTTCCTTTTTTGTTTTCTATTTCTGAT
>JAKVIS010002157.1:0-25225 GCA_033119425.1 Bufotes viridis
TGTATAACAATGTCGGGTTCACTGCAGACTGGCTAATATTCTTTTTCCTATTAATACACCCCAAAAAAATAAATATAACAATCACAATTCACCGCAGAACAGCTAATAGGATGTACGTATCTATCCTATTAATACACCCCGTAAATGGCTGTAGTACAATGGAATTTCATCGCCACTTTTTTGCCACTAATACACCCAAAAAAAAGGCTGTAATTTTCTCACTTCACCACACAACGGCAAATACTTTATTTTTGTGGCACTAATACACGCCAAAAAGGGCTTTAGAACATATAACTGCACCGCTGAACGGCAAATAGGCCCTTATTTTTTTCAATTTATACATGCCACAGAAGGCTTTAGAACATATAACTGCACCACTGAACGGCAAATAATATCTATTTTTGTGCCACTAATACATGCCAAAAGGGCTTTAGAACATATAACTGCACCACTGAATGGCAAACAATATATATTGGTTTGCCACTAATACAAGCCAAAAAGGGCTGTCATTTTCTCACTTCACCACACAATGCCAAATACTTTTTTTGTGCCAGTAATACACGCCAAAAAGGGCTTTAGAACATATAACTGCACCGCATAAGGGCAAATAAGACATAGAAATACAGTGAGGAAAAGAAGTATTTGAACACCCTGCGATTTTGCCAGTTCTCCCACTTAGAAATCATGGAGGGGTCTGAAATTCACATTGTAGGAGAGACAGAATAAAAAAAAAAATCTGGAAATCACATTGCATGATTTTTAAAGAACTTATTTGTCTTGCACTGCTGCACATAAGTATTTGAACACCTGACAAAATCAGTGTTACTATTTGGTACAGAAGCCTTTGTTTGCAATTACAGAGGTAAAATGTTTTCTGTAGTTCTTGACCAGGTATGCACACACTGCAACAGGGATTTTGGCCCTCTCCTTCACACAGATCTCCTCTAGATCTGTCAGGTTTGGGGGCTGTTGCTGAGCAACACAGAGTTTCAGCTCCTTACAAAGATGTTTTATTGGATTTAGGTCTGGTGACTGGCTAGGCCACTCCAGAACCTTGATATCCTTTTTACGGAGCCACTCCTTGGTTATCCTGGCTGTGTGCTTCGGGTCGTTGTCATGTTTGAAGACCAAGCCACGACCCATCTTTAATGCTCTGACTGAGGGAAGGAGGTTGTTGCTCAAAATCTCACAATAAATGGCCCCATTCATCCTCTCCTTAATACAGTGCAGTCGCTTAAAAGCACCCCCAAAGCATGATGTTACCACCACCATGCTTCACAGTAGGGATGGTGTTCTTGGGATGCAACCAAACAAGAAAGGATCGCGGCACTCCTTCGTCTGTAGAAAATGTTCTTTATTCCACCTTAAAGTGCGACGTTTCGACTTTAATCAAGTCTTTATCAAGCATACACAATTGAGTAAGTGACAGATATATATACCCCACCCCCAGACATCATTGGTGAGTGGGAGGAAAACACCCTCTCTCTTCCTGTGACATCATCATGTAAAAGTAGTACACAATATAAAGATATATATGAATATGTAACATCAGAGCATCAGGGTTAAATCCAACCATGTCATGAAAGTCTCGCTGATCAAAAACTCGTAGCGCAGCGATATATAAGTAAACATAAGCAATAGCCTTGTCTACTCCTTCCGGGTCAGGAGTTCAATTATCTTCATAGCAGGTCACGTGTCCACACGCATCAGAGATGATGTCAATGCCACTCCGATCATGTGACCATCACATGACTGCACATAGTAAACATGTCATTCAGGATTTTAACACAGTTTCTGTTATCAAAAATGATCGCCCCGATCTCCGTGCCATATCATAATCAAGTTCATCCAAGGACCGGTAAAGAGGTGGGTGAATGCCATCACACAGAGAGACACAATGATCTCATAAATAATGAATCAATGACAGATGTCAGTCAATAAAGCACTCTTCATACATGGAGAGAAAAGACCCATGGAGCAATCAGGACTTGCTGAAACATTGATGTAAAAGAGCTTATGCGGATATACATGTATAAATACATATATCTCTCTCTAGCTCACGCCCTACAGGGTGGGAAAACCAAGACATACTTTTTCTCATGCACGACCCATTCGGATATTCAATCGGCATGTCTGCAGCCTTAAATCAGCCGTCTTGGCAATGATCACATCGCCTATGGCAGCTTGGGACCGCTAGCAGATGCCTGTATCATTCCGATGCCATTCATTAAACACACATATCATTAGGTTACCCCCATTTATATCTCCGGGCGTATTTAGCAAGTCAATCATAATGGTCCAGGGCCTGAATCTCCCATTGTAGCAACCATAGGGACATTACCGCTATCATAGGTGTGCATGGTGACATCAATCCATCAAGTAAGCAGGGACTGCACCCATCCACCCCATCCAACCGGACCACGGAGGAACCTAGAAGAAATGACAATAGAGGGTTAAAAACAAATATATACATAAAGCAAACATCCAAAGTGGTAAGTCAAAAGAGGGTCCCAATTTTGAAATCACGGTTCAGCCCTTTTGGTTCCAATGTATCCAATTCATAAATCCATTTAAGCTCAAGTTTCTTTAAGAGCTTCTCGCGATCTCCCCCTCTCAGTAGTGGAGGTACACCATCTATTATCCTGAACCTAAGTTGGGCTACATTGTGTCGCTGTTTAAAAAAATGTGTAGGGACCGGAGGTTCACCATCACATGTAGTGGGATTGATGGCCTGTTTTCAAAGAGCTTCCGAATGGTGTAGCGATGCTGGTTGAGTCTCAGCCGACAAGCTTGTGTTGTCTCCCCTACATACAACAGGCCACACGGGCACTGCAGTATGTAGATGACAAAATCGGACGCACAGGTGTAGGTGTTCTTAATCACATACTTCTGACCTGTGCGAGGATGTCCAAACGAGTCACCTTTCAGCATGCTATTGCAATTGCAGCAATTATAGCAAGGGAAGCAACCCTTTTTGGTCTTTCTGTCTATCTTGTCCGTAGTTATATCTGAACGTGACAGTCTATCACCCAGATTTTTGGACCTTCTATAGGACATTAATGGAGGTGTCTGGAACTCCTCTATGTCCGGGAACGACCTAGCTAGTATGGTACAGTTGCGTTTAAGAGCTACTGCTATTTTAGGACTGACCCTATTGAAAGTAGAGACAAAGGGGATCCGTGATGGACGGATTGGTCTCACCGTCTTACTAAGGAGCTCTTCCCGTGGGATTGCGTTCACCCTTCGTTGATGATATTCAACCACCTTTTTGGGGTACTCCCTATTTTTAAATTTTTGGCCATGTCAGTTAGTCGTTCCTCTGTCTTGATGTCATCAGACACCACACGTCTTACCCTAAGAAATTGACTATAGGGCAGGGACCTAATCATACCTCTGGGGTGGGCACTATCGTATTTCAACAGATTATTGCGGTCTGTCGGTTTGACAAAAAGGTCTGTCTGTAAACTCTCATCCACAATGTATACTAACGTATCCAAAAATTGTAAGGATTCCAAAGATTCCACCCTGGTGAATTTCAACTGAGGGTGGATATCATTGATGGCATCATGGAATTGTTGCAGTTCCAATTCCGTTCCAGTCCAAATAAGGAAGGTATCATCAATATACCGCATCCACCCCTTTATCTTGGAAAAGTGGGGGAAGGGTATATAAACAATTCCTCCACATAGGTCATATAAATATTTGCAAAAGTCGGGGCCACATTGGACCCCATAGCGGTACCCGGCATTGCAAATAAAATTGACCCCCAAATTGGAAGTAATTGTTTTGGAGAAGCACTTCCAGCAAAGTCAACAAAAAGTCACGTACCTCAATAATATGATCAGACCTCTCAAGGGCCCATCTGACCGCTGCTATGCCCAAATCATGCTCGATACATGTGTATAGGCTGGTGACGTCAAACGACACCAGTCTATCACCTGGGACATAGGTAAGTTGCTGTAACCTATTTAAAAAGTCAGTGGTGTCACGGACATAGGAAGTGGCACTCGTGGCGTGGACCCTCAAGACTTTGTCAAGAAATATTGCTGCATGAGAAACAATTGGGCGACCCGGGGGGTTCCTCAGGTCTTTATGTATTTTTGGGAGGATATACAGGGTGGGTGGTCACCGGACACTGTGGAACAAGGTATTCATGCAATTGTTCATCTATTAAATCATTAGCGAATGCATTATCCACCAGAATTCTCAATTTTTTCATAATAATCAGTGTCGGGTCCACATCCACCCTCCTATATATCTCAGTATCAGCCAGTTGTTTCTCAATCTCAGCAATATACTGTGTGGTATCCATCACCACGATGGCACCACCCTTGTCAGCTGCCTTGATCGTTAGTTCCTTGCGAGAAGCCAATGATCTAAGGGCTGTTTGTTCAGTCCTCGATAGATTAGTACAGGTTGAATGGCCTACGGAGCTTTTCAATCCGGCTATCTCCGATCTAACCAGAGAAATATATGTATCGACCGCTTTGTTGTAAACAGGTGGCTGATATCCGCTCTTGATGAAGAGGCCCACACCTTTGAGTGTGAGGCCACGTCTATCAGGAGTAAGACCTACACCCAGATCTCTGGTGGGGTCAACCCCTACATCATGAAAGAACACTTTTAGCTTAATCCGTCTAAAGAATTTTAACAGGTCTACCTCATTAGGAAACCAATCAGGGTCTGCTTCAGGACAAAAAGAAAAGCCCTTTTGCAACAGTCTCTCTTCCCCACTGATAATGAAAACGAAGAAATATTTACCACCAAAGAGTCTTTTACATCTTCATGGAGTGATGGGCCTGTTTGGCCTGTGGTGTCACCGTCCCTTTGGCTCCTACTGGTGGTTTCATTGACCTGGTTAAACGTGTTTGGTGCTCCGTTTTTCGTTCTTGTGGCGATATCTAATGCCTCCCCTCCTTGTCCTTCTGTTACTCCTAAAAAGGTTTCTCAGATGGTCTAGGGTCATCGGAAATATCACCAGAAGATTCTGTGTCCGTCAGGTTAGACCGCCGTCCTCTTGTTCTCTGTGTTTTACGTTTTTGAAAGTCCTATTATCTCTCAATAGAGGGACTGATTTTTATAAATATCACCTTTAAGGTAGTCATCCTGGTCGCGTTGCCATTTCTGTCGTTTAGTGGCTTCTATCTGCTGACGGTACTTGTTCATCTCCTGCGATATCTGATCATTAAGGCCGGAAAAATTCCTGTCCTTCCATCAATTCCCGAATTTGTCGTTCATAATCACCAATCCTGGATTTAATGTCCTTTGTATCCTTTTGTAAGAACTCCATATTAAGCAGCATCATGTCTCGTGAAAATCGGTTAGCTAATAGGGTGAATTTTTCAAAAAAGTCCTTATTATCAGGGAATAATATTGGTCTTAAATGTGTTCTAAGACCCCTTGGGATACGTTCAGTCCTATAATATTCCCGTAAGGTCGACAAATGTAGTTCAGTATTGATGAGGTGTTTTCTTTCATTAGTCCACTTACGTTTGAGAAGATCCACAGTTGGTTTACTGAGAAAGGACCCCTCGTCCTCATTACCACGCAGGATGTGCTGTATCTGTTCACTTGAATACAAAATACTTGCAGGTGGATCCATTATATAAGAAGCCACTGGATCACTGACAACTCAACAAAAGGCAGAAGATCCCAATGTGCACGTCACCTGGTCATCAAACACTGAAGCAAAAATACATGGGATGACAGCACCATTGTAGGTAAATACCCAAAGTCCATATAGTGGCGGTGCCTGCGATGTTAGGACCTGACCATTGGTCCCCAATACGATACCAAACAAGAAAGGATCGCGGCACTCCTTCGTCTGTAGAAAATGTTCTTTATTCCACCTTAAAGTGCGACGTTTCGACTTTAATCAAGTCTTTATCAAGCATACACAATTGAGTAAGTGACAGATATATATACCCCACCCCCAGACATCATTGGTGAGTGGGAGGATTGCGAAGGGTGAACGCAATCCCACGGGAAGAGCTCCTTAGTAAGACGGTGAGACCAATCCGTCCATCACGGATCCCCTTTGTCTCTACTTTCAATAGGGTCAGTCCTAAAATAGCAGTAGCTCTTAAACGCAACTGGAACATACTAGCTAGGTCGTTCCCGGACATAGAGGAGTTCCAGACACCTCCATTAATGTCCTATAGAAGGTCCAAAAATCTGGGTGATAGACTGTCACGTTCAGATATAACTACGGACAAGATAGACAGAAAGACCAAAAAGGGTTGCTTCCCTTGCTATAATTGCTGCAATTGCAATAGCATGCTGAAAGGTGACTCGTTTGGACATCCTCGCACAGGTCAGAAGTATGTGATTAAGAACACCTACACCTGTGCGTCCCATTTTGTCATCTACATACTGCAGTGCCCGTGTGGCCTGTTGTATGTAGGGGAGACAACACAAGCTTGTCGGCTGAGACTCAACCAGTATCGCTACACCATTCGGAAGCTCTTTGAAAAACAGGCCATCAATCCCACTACATGTGATGGTGAACCTCCGGTCCCTACACATTTTTTTAAACAGCGACACAATGTAGCCCAACTTAGGTTCAGGATAATAGATGGTGTACCTCCACTACTGAGAGGGGAGATCGCGAGAAGCTCTTAAAGAAACTTGAGCTTAAATGGATTTATGAATTGGATACATTGGAACCAAAAGGGCTGAACCGTGATTTCAAAATTGGGACCCTCTTTTGACTTACCACTTTGGATGTTTGCTTTATGTATATATTCGTTTTTAACCCCTCTATTGTCATTTCTTCTAGGTTCCTCCGTGGTCCGGTTGGATGGGGTGGATGGGTGCAGTCCCTGCTTACTTGATGGATTGATGTCACCATGCACACCTATGATAGCGGTAATGTCCCTATGGTTGCTACAATGGGAGATTCAGGCCCTGGACCATTATGATTGACTTGCTAAATACGCCCGGAGATATAAATGGGGGGTAACCTAATGATATGTGTGTTTAATGAATGGCATCGGAATGATACAGGCATCTGCTAGCGGTCCCAAGCTGCCATAGGCGATGTGATCATTGCCAAGACGGCTGCAGACATGCCGATTGAATATCCGAATGGGTCGTGCATGAGAAAAAGTATGTCTTGGTTTTCCCACCATGTAGGGCGTGAGCTAGAGAGAGATATATGTATTTATACATGTATATCCGCATAAGCTCTTTTTACATCAATGTTTCAGCAAGTCCTGATTGCTCCATGGGTCTTTTCTCTCCATGTATGAAGAGTGCTTTATTGACTGACATCTGTCATTGATTCATTATATATGAGATCATTGTGTCTCTCTGTGTGATGGCATTGACCCACCTCTTTACCGGTCCTCGGATGAACTTGATTATGATATGGCACGGAGATCGGGGCGATCATTTTTGATAACAGAAACTGTGTTAAAATCCTGAATGACATGTTTACTATGTGCAGTCATGTGATGGTCACATGATCGGAGTGGCAGTGACATCATCTCTGATGCGTGTGGACACGTGACCTGCTATGAAGATAATTGAACTCCTGACCCGGAAGGAGTAGACAAGGCTATTGCTTATGTTTACTTATATATCGCTGCGCTACGAGTTTTTGATCAGCGAGACTTTCATGACATGGTTGGATTTAACCCTGATGCTCTGATGTTACATATTCATATATATTTTTATATTGTGTACTACTTTTACATGATGATGTCACAGGAAGAGGGAGGGTGTTTTCCTCCCACTCACCAATGATGTCTGGGGGTGGGGTATATATATCTGTCACTTACTCAATTGTGTATGCTTGATAAAGACTTGATTAAAGTCGAAACGTCGCACTTTAAGGTGGAATAAAGAACATTTTCTACAGACGAAGGAGTGCCGCGATCCTTTCTTGTTTGGTATCGTATTGGGGACCAATGGTCAGGTCCTAACATCGCAGGCACCGCCACTATATGGACTTTGGGTATTTACCTACAATGGTGCTGTCATCCCATGTATTTTTGCTTCAGTTCTTGGGATGCAACTCATCCTTCTTTTTCCTCCAAACACGGCGAAGGTTAGATCAAAAAGTTCTACTTTGGTCTCATCTTACCAAATGACTTTCTCTCATGCCTCTCCTGGATCATCCAGATGGTCATTGGCAAACTTCAGATGGGCCTGGACATGTGATGACTTGAGCAGGGGAACCTTCCGTGCAATGCATGATTTGAAACCATGACGGCGTAGTGTTCTACCGACAGTGACCTTTGAAACTGTGGTCCCAGCTCTCTTCATGTCCTTGAACAGCTCCTCCCTTGTAGTTCTGGGCTGATTCCTCACCTTTCTTATCATCAGTGATACCCCACGAGGTGAGATCTTGTATAGAGCCCCAGTCCGAGGGAGACTGACAGTCGTCTTTAGCCTCTTCCATTTTCAAACAATTGCTCCAACGGTTGATCTATTTTCAGCAAGCTGCTTGGAAATTGCGCCGTAGCCCTTTTCAGCCTTGTGGAGGTCCACAATTTTGTCTCTGGTGTCTTTTGACAGGTCTTTGGTCTTGCCCATGGTAGTAGTTGGCATCTGACTGACTGTCGGGTGGACAAGTGTTTTTAAAGAGCTCAGACAGGTGCTACTAAGTTAGATTAATGAGTGGAGTAGAGGTGGATTAATGAGTGGAGTAGAGATTGCCAGGTGTTCAAATACGTATGTGCAGCAGAGCAAGACAAATAAATTCTTTAAAAATCATGCAATGTGATTTCCAGATTTTTTTTCTTCTGTTTCTCAGAGTGGGAATGCACCTACAATGTGAATTTCAGACCCCTTCATGATTTCTAAGTGGGAGAACTTGCGAAATCACAGGGTGTTCAAATACTTCTGTTCCTTACTGTCTTTCCTTGTAATAAACCCTGTTAATGGCTGTATCAAACAGCAATAAAAAGAATGGTCTGCTGGAATTACAGAGCTGTATAATGGCAATTTGAATCCCCAGTCAGTGCAGCAAGGTGTAATAGGATTGTTCCTATTACCCAGTCTGTAAAGTCCCCTACTGAACCCTGTTCTGCTTCAATACTGTGGAATGATTCCTCCCTATCCTTTCCCTGAATTTCTATAGAGCAAAATAAAAGTTTTAAAGTTTTTTCTACCACTGTCCCTAACACCTGCTGACATCTCTCCCTGCACTAAGTACACTGGAAAATGGCTGAATCCAAGATGGCTGAGGCCTTTTATAGGGCTGTGACATCACAGGACTAGCTGGCTGCAGTTTGTCTGTAACAAACTGTCCTACATTCATGATCTGTTTATCTCTCAAAAACTTTCCTTTCTGGGTCTCACAGAAACATGGCTGACACCCTCTGATGACACCTCCTCCCCTGCTGCACTCTCGTATAGTGGATTTAATTTCACTCACACCCCCCGCCCTGGCAACAAACATGGTGGAGGAGTTGGTCTTCTCCTATCAGACACCTGCTCCTACAGCCCAACTCCACTGCCACCCTCCATTGCACCCACTTTATTTAAAGTATGTATACTCTGTTCGCATCTACTCTCCCTCCAACATCCAAGTAGCTGTTATTTACCGCCCCCCAGGCCCAGCCACCATCTTTCTTGACCATTTTAACACCTGGCTCCTACACTTTATTTTTGCCAACATCCCCATCATCATGGGTGACTTCAACATCACCATTGACACCTGCCACTCAGCCGCCTCTAAACTCCTATCACTCTCTTCCTTCTTCGGCCTCTCACAGTGGTCTTCCGCTCCCACACACAAAGATGTTCACACTCTGGATTTTATCTTTACCCACCTCTGCTCCCTATCTAACCTTTCTAATTTACCTCTCCCCCTATCCAACCACAACCTACTTACCTTCTCTTCACTGGTCTCTTCTGCTGCTCCCCCGGTCCATACTCTAGCACACCCACGCAGGAACCGTAAACATCTCGACTTTCGTTTGCTCTCCGACTCTCTTCTGCCGCTCTCTTCAATTTGTTCCCTCCAAGACCCAGATACTGTCACCACCCTATATAATACCACAATAAGGGCAACTCTGGACACTATTGCCCCACTCACACACAACAAAACCAGAAAAATCAACAGACAACCCTGGCACACCAACCTGACCAAAAATCTCAGACAAGCTTCCAGGGCTGCAGAGCGGCGATGGAAGAAATCCCATTCTAAAGATGAATTCACCGTATACAAGCAATCCCTCCTCATTTTCAAATCCTCACTCGCTGATGCAAAACAGGCCTACTTCTCATCTCTCATATCCTCCCTATCCCACAACCCAAAACAATTTTTAACACATTTAATTCTCTTCTCCGTCCACCAGCGCCCGCACCCTCTCCTCTCATCTCAGCTGAGGATTTTGCCACATTCTTCAAACAAAAGATAGTCAACATCAGAGAAACTGTCGACCACTCCCTTCTGTTGCAAACTCTCTCATCTCTTGGCATCACTGACCTGGCCCTCTCCTGGATCAAATCATACCTCACAGACTGGACATTTAGCATCTCCCACTCTCACACCACCTCCTCGCCTCATTCTACCTCTCTGGTCCAGACATCACCACCTTACTATCCAGAATCCAACAATGCCTATCTCGCATATCTTCCTTCTTCTCCTCTCACTTTCTAAAACTAAACAGGGATGAAACAGAATTCATCATCTTCCCCCCATCTTGCTCACCCCCCCCAACAGACCTATCTATCACAATCAATGACTGCACACTCCCCCCGGTCAACCAAGTGCGCTGCCTTGGAGTGACCTTGGATTCTGCCCTCTCCTTCCGACCACACATCCAAGCCCTTTCCACCACCTGCCGCTTCCAACTCAAAAACATCTCCCGCATCCGCCCTTTCCTCAACTTTGAATTGGCAAAAATGCTCGTACATGCCCTCATCATCTCCCACCTAGACTACTGCAATATTTTCCCCTGTAGCCTCCCATCTAGCACTCTCACACCCCTCCAATATATCCTCAACTCTGCTGCCCGACTAATCTACCGCTCACCCTGTTACTCCTCTGCCTCTCCCCTCAGCCAGTCCCTGCACTGGCTCCCCATTGCCCAGCGAATTCAGTTTAAAATACTAACCAACACATACAAGGCCGTCCACAACCGGTCCCCTCCCTACATCTCTGAGCTACTTTCCCGATACATCCCCACACGCTATCTTCGATCCTTACAGGACCTCCTTCTCTCCTTTCCTCTTATCACCTCTTCCCACACTCGCCTCCAAGATTTCTCCCGGGCATCCCCTATACTCTGGAACTCGCTACCCCAACATATCAGACTCTCACCTACAGTGGAATCCTTCAAAAGAAACCTGAAAACCCACCTCTTCAGACAAGCCTACAACCAGTGACACCGCTGCCTCTATACCGCCATGACCAGCTTTACCCTTGCCTACTCTCTCCTTCCCCAATACCATGTAGATTGTAAGTCGTCACGGGCAGGGCCCTCTATCCTTCTGTACCAGTCTGTAACTAGTCTTGTTCATGCTTAATGCAATTGCCTGTATTATGTATGTGCACCGCTTATCATATGTACAGCGCTATGGAATGAATGGCGCTCTAATAATAAATAATAATAAAAAAATAATAATGCATGGCATTGTGGGTGATCCCTCGTTTCCAGAGTTTCTTGTTCCTTGTCATAACACGTGCAGCAGCCATTCTAGGAAAAAATGCGATTCGTTATCATGAAGCGTGAAGAAATTGTGTTTCTTTGCGAAAATAAATTTTCCTGAAATTCGGATCGAATTCCACTTCTTCAACTTCGATTCACTCATCTCTAATTCTAATATATTTATCTTTCAAAGTCTAAGTTGTCCTTGCACCACAGTTGATCAAGGTCCCTGCTACTTCTTGTTGTTATCTTCACTAGATGATATGCAGTGCATTATGCCACATGAGCACAGCAGCCATTGTGGATGAAACTACAATGGTCTTAACAGGGGCGTAGCTAAAGGCTCATGGGCCCTGGTGCAAGAGTTCAGCTTGGGGCCCCCCTTCCCTCAGTGCTTTGTGTGTCTTCTTATGCGGCACAAGTGTCTTTGGGCCCCTTCAGGCTCCTGGACCCGGTAGCGACTGCTACCTCTGCACCCCCTATAGCTACGCCCCTGGGTCTTAACCTTGTGCTCTGGCGGTGTATCAGGCAAAGTTATAAAGAGGTACCAGCCAGCTTCCCTTCTGGTTTAAATTTAGATCACTTTCTATACCTAAAACAGGCCTGACAGACTGTCCCCTTCCCCACCCACGCCCACTTTTATAGACCTGGCGTGAGCGGGGAAAAGTCGCAGACTGCGGCGCAAATAACCTTTGCGCCACAATCTGCACCAGAAGTACGCCCAAAAAAGGTGGATTTCTGTTAGTAAATGACCCTGTATATCTACTATGCAGAAGTTTGTCCTTCAAAGTGTGAGTAGGAGTGTTAAGCAGGTGCATACTTTATTGGGTTCTGGAAAATCCCAGCACTGAAAGCATAATACACTTTCTAGACTGGCACCTGTTGTCACAGATGAGACATGGTAATAGTATCTTTTGACCATATTATCAGTTTATTACACAGGGAACAAACAATAGACTGTGACAAGATCAAGTGTGATTGTCCAGCTCACCTGCATACAAATGTCCTTCTCCCAGGGTGCACGGATAGATTCAGGAGATCCTTGGAAGTAGCAGAAAAAGAAAGATTCCAGCACTACAATGAATTCAGTTAAAAAGCCTTGGCATCCTTTATTTTCGGTGGACGTAATCAACATACAAGGATATGTTTTTCCAGCATAATCACACCCGTGCAGCGGTCTACGCGTTTCGAGCGTTACCGCTCTTACTCATGACCTCCAGTGTGTCTGCAACCATAGTAAATAAATACTATGTAATGGGGGAGGAAAGCTTCCTCCAAGTAAAAGAAACATCAGGTGTTTCAATTTACACCTGATTGCAGAAGCACTGGTGAACATTGCTTGGATAAGTTGTATCAACAACTTGACAAATTCTTAGTTAAAAACAAAATTACAAACAAACAATGATCTATTTACACTGAAAGTGTAACTGGCAAGTGTCTGACTAACACACAAAAAAAAAAAAAAAAATTTCTCCTGCACAAGACTGACTTGTTCTCTACCCTATTAAATATAAATAAATTTGTTAGAGACATCACCATAAAAAAACATTTTTTCGGGTCTGAGGACAAGCCAATGCCTTTAAAATCTGATTTATCTGGTTCCAACGAATTTTTTTGTTTAACATTTTGTGAACAAATGGCTGTTTTACAAATGAATGAATTAATGGCTGAATCCATGGATACGGAGAGGGTTGTAGATAAAGGTTTTTTCTCTGTCCGCAACCCTCATTTTTATCCAACCCAGTCTCGTACACCGGGTATGGATATGTTCCAAAATCTGGTAGAAAAACAATTGTTGAATTTATACATCAACCAAAAAACTACATTAAAAACAAATAACATTACAAAAAAACATAAAATAGCCTTAGAACAATTGGAACAGAATGATAACTTGGTTATCAAACTGGCAGACAAAGGGGGCGCAGTGGTGGTTATGGACAAACCTGTATATAAATACCAACTAGAGCTCATTTTGTCTGATACATCCACTTATCAAGTATTAAATAAAAACCCAATACATGATTATCAAACGATACATAATGCTCTTGTAGACCAGGGGGAACAAATGGGAATTTTTAATTCCTCCCAGGTTGCATATTTGAAAGTGGAGAGCCCTATTACTCCCATTATACATGCATTGCCAAAAATCCATAAAGGTTTGGTCCCCCCACCATTGCGCCCCATTGTCTCAGGCATTGGTTCTCTATGTGAGAGACTTGGACAATGGCTTGACTCCGTGATACAACCTTTGGTTGTGAGAATCCCCGGATATCTCAGAGACACCAGTGAAGTTCTAAGAAATTTTTCTGATAAAATATGGAACAGTAATACTATACTCAGAGCCAACAGTCACCATCCGATCCATGTGATAAAATCAGTACCTACAGGGGAGTTCATTAGAGCTAAAAGGAATTGCAGCATTGATACAGACATTCAACATGAATGTAAGTCAATAACGCACCGTCTGCAAAATAGAGGTTATCCACTCTGGATGATTAATAGAGGTTACCATATAGCCATGAATAAAAATCGCAAAGACCTTCTGTTTGGCAGACGCTGCGTTAAAAATCCTTCTCTACCTACTCTGGTGCTCACATATAGTAGACAGTTTTCATTGATTAGACAAATAATTCTTAATCATTTACCGATACTCCATGAAGATCAAACAGTTAGTAACATTTTAAATAGTGGTTGCAGAATTGTCAGTAAACGCTCGCCAACTATTGCAAACAAAGTATCACCCTCTTTCTTTTCATGCACCCCCAAAAAAACAACCACATGGTTGAGTACTAAAGGAATTTATAAATGTGGCAGCCATCCATGCAAATGTTGCAAATATGTGCTGCCCACAAAACTCTTTTGGGTATCTACATCACAACACTGAATACAATATTAATTCCTATATAAATTGTAATAGTAGTGGTGTTGTGTATATTATCTCCTGTACAACATGTGGTTTGCTATATGTGAGGCAGCACTCATGCACAAATTTAAAGTCCGTCTTCTGGAACATTTGAATTATATAAAAAGCGAGTCATATACTAACATTTCAGGTGCTGCGAAACACTTTATTAATTTTCATGGTAGAAGCACACAATCTTTCAGGGCCTTTGCCATAGAAAAAGTTTTTACATCAATAAGAGGGGGTGATATGAAACACAAGACTCTGCTAAGGGAAGCCTTTTGGCTTTTCAAACTGAATACAAGGTTACCTTTAGGCATGAATTACAAAAAGGAATTTTTACATTTTTATTAATAAATTATTTTATGTAACAGAACGAATAACCATGCACTATACTCTTATTTTGGTTTTATCTATTTTTTGCACAGTAGTGGTCTTACTATTATGCACTATTACATTTTGGAAAAATTGGACACTGTTCAGACAAGACTTTGATGCGGTTTTTTCTGTGTCTCCATATACTATGTAGTCACTTTTTTTGTGTGTTAGTCAGACACTTAACAGTTACACTTTCAGTGTAAATAGATAATTGTTTGTTTGTAATTTTGTTTTTAACTAAGAATTTGTCAAGTTGTTGATAAAACTTATCCAAGCAATGTTCACCAGTGCTTCTGCAATCAGGTGTAAATTGAAACACCTGATGTTTCTTTTACTTGGAGGAAGGTTTCCTCCCCACTACATAGTATTTATTTGCTATGGTTGCAGACACACTGGAGGTCATGAGTAAGGCGTGCGCGCTCGAACGCGTGAACCGCTGCACGCAGTGTAATTATGCTGGAAAAACTTATCCTTGTATGTTGATTACGTCCACCGAAAATAAAGGATGCCAAGGCTTTTTAACTGAATTCATTGGAGTGCTGGAATCTTTCTTTTTCTGCTCCAAACAATAGACTGTGTCAGTTTTGCCAGTCATATGCATTCTTTTATATTCTCATCATAAACGATGTATGTGAATGGCATCTCAATTGCATACATAAATACAGCTAACTTTTTGGGCTAATATTTGGGCTTTTGGCTTTAGCTCTGACATGGTAATTAATTCCACAGAGAATTCCATTCCTAAATTTCATGAATAGGGATGAGCAAACTTGTAGCTGGATTCCGCTACCACAGAGTTATGGAACCAGATATGTAGCAGTTTGTTACCTGGATTTTTCAAGCAACAAGTACTTCCCTGTTGCTTCATGTTCACCTTTTTACTAGCATTCTTTAAGCTGTCTGAAATTGGGGAAGGCTATTGCCTAGATTCATCTGGTTAATTTTGGGTGAAGCTGTTCATTGTTTAGCCTTTATATGTCCAGACCTTGTTTAATTCTGGTTGATGAGGTTAGCATATACTTTGTGCATTTCTTTCCAGATTCTTAGCATCTTCAACTAGTCTAGTGAGGTATCTGTGTATTCTGGGATCTGTAGTCCTATAATCACTGATATGTATTTTCTAGGTTGTATTCAGAGCAGTTCAGTATAGCTTTATTTCTGTCATTCATCCTCTAACAACCTATATATCATACCATTTTCCACCCACTCCATTGCTGAATTCCCATCTCTTCCATCTGTGATTATCATCATTTGGTTCTTGTCATGTATTAGTGAGTTGTCTTAGTACCCTGGTATCTGTCAGTGTCGATGCATGTGTCATGTTTCCTAAAGCAGAACCAGAACTTCAGTGAAAAAGTCCGGGTTCGGTATGAACATGAACTTTGCAGTTCGGGTTCGCTCAACCCTAATAGAGAATTAAATATGCAACCACAACTTACATTTCAGTCACCCACAATATTAAAGGGTTTCTGTTACTAGATTTAATCCTATTAAACTGGCTGACATTAGCGATGTGCTAATGTCAGCTGTCCCTAACTCTCCTAATCTTATACTTCTGGATGCCCCCATTACTGCACAATTTTAACTTTTATAATATGCTAATTAGCCTCTCCACACACTGTTCCACAGCACTGTGCTCTCCGCATCCGATTTTGCGGAGCGCGCCGCCGATCTTCCGGTCCACTGCTCCGCAAAAAAAATAGAACATGTCCTATTCTTGTCCGCAATTGCGGACAAGAAGAGGCATTTTCTATGGAGTTCGGGCAATGTGCGGTCCGCAAAAATGCGGAATGCACATTGCCGGTGTGTCCGTGTTTTGCGGATCCGCGGCTCCGTGGATCCGCTAAACACTTGCGGACGTGTGAATGTAGCCTTACTGTAAGTCCTGGGGGTATCTGAGTACCAAGAGATACTGTTCGTACTTAGGAAGGGCAACTGCTGTAGGAGAAGTCCAGTTCTGCCTCTTGTGAACAACTAGTATCGATACACCGGAGAATCAAATATAAGGTTATATCCAATAACCACAAATTTGTTGTCACTGTCATTACCAAAATTGAAAAAAAAATTTTTGTGTAAAAGTTGCTGCTTGCTGGTTCAGCTTTATCTTTGCATGAGCCTTTTAAAAACTACTGTATATAGACGCCAAATGTTTTAAGTCTCAGTTCCTGCGATTATTATAGACAACATAACAATTAGTTTACTGCTCATATCTCTGATTAGTGAATCTGATCAGGACTGGGAATATTAACTATGATAGTGTCAGGAACTTACCTGCGACAGGTGGGATCGCGATGTCCCACCCGCCTCCTCTCTAATATTCCATGGTGGCCGAGTGGGTATAGCAGAGTGTCAGCACACTATATAGTGTACTGTACTGTATTATACAGACATCAGACCCACTGGATCTTCAAGAACCAAGTGGATCTGGGTCAGAAAATGTATAAAAAAAGTGGAAAAAAAAGTAAAATTAAAAAAACACTTATCACTGAATAAAAATAAAAAATACACTACACATATTTTGCATCGCCGCATCCGTAAAAACCTGCTCTATAAAAATATCACATCACCTAACCCCTCAGGTGAACACCATAAAAAAAATGGTGTAAAAAAAAAGCAATTTTTTGTCACCTTACATCACAAAAAGTGTAATACCAAGCGATCAAAAAGCCGTATGCCTGCCAAAATAGTGCCAATCAAACCGTCATCTCATCCCGCAAAAATTGATACCCTACGTAGGACAATCGCCCAAAAAAAAATAGGGCTCTCAGACTATGGAGACATTAAAACATGATTTTTTTTTATTTCAAAAATGATATTATTGTGTAAAACTTAAATAAATAAAAAGTATACATATTATGTATCGCCAAGTCCTTAACAACCTGCTCTATAAAAATAACACATGACCTAACCCCTCAGGTGAACATATAAATACGGTGTCAAAAGCCATTTTTGTCACCTTACATCGCAAAAAGTGTAATAGCAAGCGACCAAAATTACATATGCACCCCAAGATAGTGCCAATCAAACAGTCATCTCATGAGCCTCTACATAAGACAGTCGCCCAAAAAATAAATAAAAAAATATGGCTTTTAGAATGTGAGGACACTAAAAAACCTTTTTTTTTTTAATGCTTTATTAAACTAAACCACCCAAAAAGTAGTCATATTTGGTATTGTCGCGTCTGTAACAACCTGCCCTACAGAAATAGCACATGATCTAACCTTTCAGATCAACGAAGTAAATAACAAAAAATAAAAACTGTCCCAAAACAGCAATTTTTTTTGCAAAATTTAAATTTTAATCAATTTTTTCAGTAACAAAGCAAGGGTTAACAGCCAAACAAAACTCAATTATCGATTTATTGACCTGATTCTGTAGTTTTCAGAAACACCCCATATTTGGGCGTAAACTGCTGTATGGCCAAACGGCAGGGTGCAGAATAAAGAGAACGCCATATGGTTTTTGGCGGGCAGATTTTGATGGACTGGTTTTTTGACACAATGTCCCATTTGAAGCCCCCCTGATGCAACCCTAGAGTACAAACTCCAAAAAAGTTACTCTATCTAAGAAACTACACCCCTCAAGGTATTCAAAACTGATTTTACAAACTTTGTTAACCCTTTAGGTGTTCCACAAGTGTTATTGGCAAATGGAGATGAAATTTCAGAATTTCTATTTTTTGTTACATTTCCTCAAAAAAAGTGTAATATAGCGCAACCAAAAATCATATTTACCCTAAAATAGTACGAACAAAACTGCCACCTTATCCCGTTGTTTCCAAAATGGGGTCACTTTTTTGGAGTTTCTACTGTAGGGGTGCATCGGGGGGCTTCAAATGGGACATGGTGTCTAAAAACCAGTCCAGTAAAATCTGCCTTCCAAAAACCATATGGCGTGCCCTTCCTTCTGCGCCCTGCTGTTTGGCCATACAGCAGTTTACAACCACATATTGGGTTGTTTCTATAAACTACAGAATCAGGGCAAAAAATATTGAGTTTTGTTTGGCTGTTAACCCTTGCTTTGTTACTTGAAAAAATGGATTAAAATAGAAAATTTGCCCAAAAAACACTAATATTAGTTGACTAGGGTATGCGTTCTCGGTTGAAATTGAAATATTAGAAGAAAAGAAAGCTAAAAAGAAAAAAATAAATTTTTATTATAACAACAGTCTAAAAATAGTGGGGTAATACCCTATATTTCTGGGCATTGAGTCAGAATAATAATATATTGCCTGGATCACTGGTGCAACTTAGTCCAGGAATTATTCTGGTCAAAGTACCAGAAAAAAAAAAAAAAATTGGGGCAGAAAACAACCAGTCAGTTGGAATCCGACTCATGACATAAAGCTTGACCAGGGCGCGCTTTCCTGGTCAGGCCACAGATAATGGTGTTTGATATATGCTGGGGTGTGCTGACTGCTATCTCACTAACAGTCTTACATAGGTGCACCACAGCTTTACAGAAATTGAATAATTGGGCTCAACGCGTTTCTATACAGCAAATAGCGAGCCGTATGTCATCAGGAGCCTCAACACCATAATAGTCAAAAATTAAACGCAAGTATCACGCTAGGAAGGTGATATATACCTATGCCGTGATACATGCGAACTGCCACGCTCCCTGTGTGATAGGAAAATTTAAAATACCATTGCTCTGCAGGTGCCCTACCTAATGCCAAAACCCTAGTTTGGGAAGCGGCATATGCATTAATTATTTAGGTCCTGCCTGAGCCAACCACCTCATAATCCAGAGGGGCAGCGCGCTAGTGTGCAACATCAATCGGCGCATGTGGTGCACCTATGTAAGACTGTTAGTGAGATAGCAGTCAGCACACCCCAGCATATATCAAACACCATTATCTGTGGCCTGACCAGGAAAGCGCGCCCTGGTCAAGCTTCATGTTATGAGTCGGATTCCAACTGACTGGTTGTTTTCTGCCCAATTTTTTTCTTTTCTGGTACTTTGACCAGAATAATTCCTGGACTAAGTTGCACCAGTGATCCAGGCAATACATTATTATTCTGACTCAACGCCCAGAAATGTAGGGTATTACCCCACTATTTTTAGACTGTTGTTATAATAAAAATTAATTTTTTTCTTTTTAGCGTTCTTTTCTTCTAATATTTATTTTAGAAAATTTGCCCCCCCCCCAAAAAAAAAATCGAAATTCTGTAATTTTATCTCCATTTGCCATTAACTCTTGCGGAACACCTAAAGTGTTAATGACGTTGGTAAAATCAGTTTTGAATACCTTGAGGGGTGTAGTTTCTAGAATGGGGTCATTTTTCATTGGTTTTAATATGTAAGCCTCACAAAGTGACTTCAGACCTGAACTGGTCCTTAAAAATTGGGTTTTGGAAAATTTCAGAAAAATTTCAAGATTTGCTTCTAAACTTCGACAGGCTCTTAGTCATGATCTAACACCACCTGTCGACTCGAAACATGTTGATCTGAAGGATGACTGAGGAATTGCTGTCCATCGTACTGTATGTGCTTGAAGATTCCCAATAAAGAACCGTAAGATTTTAAACTTTCGTGCTGGATTCAAATCGTTCTTTGAGTCAATTTAAATCATAAAGTACAATATGTGACAAGAATGGCCTGGATAAGTAAAAGCGTTTAAAGTTATCACCACATAAAGTGACACTGGTCAGATTTCCAAAAAATGGCCTGGTCCTTAGGGTGAAAATGAGCCCGGTCCATAAGAGATTAAATAACAGACCATGGAAATCAACTCACCTGTCTCTACTTTATGCTGCCATTAGTATGTGCAGCATAAAGCTAATGAGAGGTTCCCTTTAAGATAGAATGCTAAATAAAATGGCCATTCAGGGGATAAAAATAATAAAAAAAAACTCACCTTATCCACTTGATCGCACAGCCGGTATCCTCTTGATTCAGCAGGACGTGCGATTACGTCATCGCGCTCACCACGTGGTGAGCGCAGTGACCTCACCTCAGGTCCTTTTATGCAGGTTGTTAGAGAATGAATGACAGAAATGAAGCTATACTAAACTGCTCTGAATACAACCTAGCAAATACACATCAGTGAATGATTATAGAACTACAGATCCCAGAATGCACAGAATGCACAGATACCTCACTAGACTACTTGAAGATCCTAAGAACCTGGAAAGAAATGCGCAGGTGAGTTTTTTTTTTGTTTTTTCTTAACCCCTCAATGGCCATTTTATTTACTATTCTATCTTAAGAATGCTATTATTGTCCTTTATAACAATGTTACGGAAAATAATTAAGTGAAGTTCTGGTCCCCATTGACTTTAATGGGGTCCGGGTTTGGGTTCGGTGTTCGGGTCAAGTTTGGGTCCCGAACCCGAAGTCTGACTTGAAGTTCGGCCGAACCCAGCGAACCCGAACTTCACCAGGTTCGCTCATCCCTATTCTCTATATAGCATGCTATTTTTTTATGAATGCGAATTTAAGCTGCAAGTTAGCCCCAAATTAACACTTGTATGTGCCACATAGTACCATTCACTGTTACAGATAAATGTGCAACAGAAAAAGTATTAAAGTTTGATGCACGCAGCACGTTACGTGACCACTTAAGCTATTGACTGACTATTGATCATATGCCGGATCAGTTGCAGCTTGTAATAAAGATAGATGGGGGGCTGTTGTTAAAGGAGGTGTTTTTTTGTGTTTTGTAACATGTGATGCTCTTTTTTTCAAGAATCTGACAACCTTTCAAAGATTCTAGCTAACAATATTTTCCTGAATTACTCACCCTTTTCTGTGCACTTCTGTTGTATTAGTGATCATACAGTATATGTCAAAATGCTGACCCCACAAGCTGTCATAACTGAATGACTGCCAGATAGCACACAAAGTACAGTCTGCAGAGTCAACATTTGTGGGCTCTCCGGGGACAAAGAAAAACATTTCTTATTAGACATCAGACAGCATCTTAAACAATGGTGTTTTAAGTACAGAAGTAAAGTATGTATCCATAAGAATAAGTAATGCAAATGTAAACTTTAAGATTCCATAACATTCATCTCAGTTTCAAAATCCATTCCTTATTGAATTAGCCGGAATCTTCTTTCTTTCTGAAACAAATATTCAGTGATGGTGGTTGAAGGCTAATGCATCTGAGATGGAAACCACACGCATTGGGAAATGGAAATACAATATTATTAACAAATGTCACAATAATTCACAGTATTACATACTGAAACTTGAAAAGAAATGGGAATAATATATGTAAAAGCTAATTCTTGTCTATTTATGCATACTCATAATACATGCTTAGATTCTTTGCATCTTCACAATGATAACTTTTAGGGTATATGCACATGGAGCAGGGGCGTAACTACCGGGGAAGCAGGGGAAGCGGCTGCTTCGGGGCCCGGGCTGACAAGGGGCCCGGCGCCCGGCAGCACGTGTCCACTCTCCTCTGCTTCCCTGCCCCCGGTAATCAGCTATTTGGGCGCTGCGCAGCAGCAGGCTATCTGCCGAGACTGTGCGCTGCGCCTGCGCTCCATTAGACTGTCCATGTCCACTGTGACTGTGCCAGCGGGGCCCCGCCCCCCTTTCAGTACAGTTTGGCCCGCCCCCTTTCACAGTCCCCCTCCCTCCCTTTCACAGTTTGGCCCGGTGCTGTCACAGGAGGCGGTGCTGTTGAAGCGGCTGGCGGCGCGATGACGTCATTGCGCAGGCAGCGCGATGTCGTCATCGCGCCGCTGAGCTGCAGAAGCCATCAGAACAGCGGACGGCCGGACGTGGTGGGTGTAAGAGCACAGTCACAGTGAGTGTGAGTCTGTGTCTGAGTCTGTGACCACATTATTTTTGGTTGGGCTGCCTGGGGGAATCGGATTAATAATTTGAATGGGGGAAAGCATTGAAGAATGGGGAAGAATTTGAATTGGGAGGAAATCAATTGGGGATGCATTGGCTACTGGCAGTCTGGCACATTATGGGGGTGTTATATGGCTGGGTGGCTACTGGCACATTATGGGGGGTTATATGGCTGGGTGGCTACTGGCACATTATGGGGGGTTATATGGCTGGGTGGCTACTGGCACATTATAGGGGGGGGTTATATGGCTGGGTCACTGGCTACTGGCACATTATAGGGGGGGGGGTTATATGGCTGGGTGGCTACTGGCACATTATGGGGGGGTGTTATATGGCTGGGTGGCTACTGGCACATTATGGGGGGGGGGTTATATGGCTGGGTGGCTACTGGCACATTATGGGGAGGATGCATTGGCTACTGGCAGTCTGGCACATTATGGGGGTGTTATATGGCTGGGTGGCTACTGGCACATTATGGGGGTTATATGGCTGGGTGGCTACTGGCACATTATAGGGGGGTTATATGGCTGGGTGGCTACTGGCACATTATAGGGGGTGTTATATGGCTGGGTGGCTACTGGCACATTATGGGGGGTTATATGGCTGGGTGGCTACTGGCACATTATGAGGGGTTATATGGCTGGGTGGCTACTGGCACATTATAGGGGGAGTTATATGGCTGGGTGGCTACTGGCACATTATTGGAGGGGTTGTATGGCTGGGTGGCTACTGGCACATTATAGGGGGTTATATGCCTGGGTGGCTACTGGCACATTATAGGGGGTTATATGAGCTTATATGGGTTATATGACAGTGTGTGATATATAAGATCTCAAGATCGTGACTTGCGCTGGGGGGGCCATAACAAAATTTGCTGTGGGGCCCAGTCATTTCTAGCTACGCCCCGACATGGAGCCGTATTACATGCCAGATTTGGAATAAATTGACCAACACTGTGGATTTTGGAAATCTGTAGCCTGTCAATTGTTTGTGTGGGCATTTTCAGGAAAGATTCCCCCTTTGCAATGCAGGAGTTTCTGATCTAGGGCAAACCGCGGCCAAAATTTGCAACAAAATCTGAAAGTAACAAATGCGGATTTTTTAGGGACGATTTGGTGCCAGAAACACAGCGAAAAGAGCACACAAAAACCTGAGCTGAAAATTCACATAAACCATGCTGCAGTGTGTGCGTACCATTAGGGCTGCCTGTACAAAAACACAGTCAGCTTTTCATCGCATTTTCAGATACATTTTGAAGCTAAACCCAGATATGGAGCAAACTGAAAAATAGGATAAGCAGTGCCTGTCCCTAATTTTGGCTTCGAAACTGCATCAGGAAACCTGACCATGTGGCTGTGCCCTAGAATACTAGACTTAATCTCACTCCAGCTCATTTTTCAACTGCAATCGTGCAGTCGCTGAAAGACGATCTCTCTGCTGTTTAGATAAAGCTGTCACCCTAAGAGTCAAAACTGTCGAGAAGGTTAATCACTACATATACAACCTTACATTCTCAACTGCTGTGACAGTGAATGGGAAAGATTGTTGTAAACATTGGCTTACTGCTTAAATAAACTTGAATGACTATATAACAAAAAGTTTTACCTCTTTTAATATAATACAGACCAGATTTACTAATCCTGTAGATGGCATATACCCAATCTTCCAACTGTCATGGCACTCACATGATGCACTTTGGCAATTTTCTTGGCTGAGATACTGCTATTGATGAGCTGGATGATGCTCTCTTTTTCTCGGGAAAACTTTTTATGGCGGCTCCTGGATTCAAACCAAATTCATAACACACTGAGCTATTAGGGAATATATGAATAGGATTTGTAATTAAGTAGTTATACAAGAAGAAAAAAATATTGTTCCACCAGCCAGGAGCAAAACAGTAACAATGCAGTTACATGACAAGAATCTGCACCAACTAATCTTACACTGCGTAGTTGCAGTCTAATTATACTCAGATATAGCCAAGATGACTGTCTATAAAATCATACTATAAGACAGAGTTCAGACTAAGCAGATATGTTTCTACACTCAGAAGTGCTAAGAGCTTCCTTCATTCCAATTTTTTTCTGTTAGTTTTTGATATATTGTGTAGCCATCTTTTAACCAACTTTATTTACTTTATTTGCCACGGACCAAAATCCCATGAAAACGCTCTGTAGTGCTTCCGTGGTCTTCTGCTCCGTGCCTCCGCTCCACACCACTCTGTATCTTGCACATTGCGGACCCATTCAAGTGTGCACACAGCTGGTGCCTGTGTATTTTGGACCTGCTGTTTGCTCTCTCCCTTTACGCCTGGCTTTAGCTTCAAAGCTGCATCTGAAGACCTCATCAAAACCTGACTACGTATGAGCAACCCAAAGGGTATGTTCTACGACTGCATATTTTGATGCTGCGCTTGAAGTGCTGCAAACCTGCACACAGCTTAGCTCCATTGGGAATGCAAGCAGGCATCCACCGTGGCTTCAGCGGCACCATGCCAAAAAGGGACATGTCCCATTTCTCATATGGT
>JAKVIS010002158.1:0-25166 GCA_033119425.1 Bufotes viridis
GATGCCTGCGGATCCGTAATACCCAGCCGCACCCAATAGAAATGCCTGGCCTGCCCAGAGACAAGAATAGGACATGTTCTATGCTTTGCGGACTCCAATCAGGCAATCAGAATAACTCCTGGATCAACGACCCTCTCTAGTAGCTGTAGCCTGTAATATTATTACACTCCAGAAATACATCCAGGCCCCTCTTGAATTCCTTTATTGTACTTCACCATCACCACCTCCTCAGGCAGAGAGTTCCATAGTCTCACTGCTCTTACCGTAAAGAATCCTCTTTCTATGTTTGTGTACAAACCTTCTTTCCTCCAGACGAGAGGATGTCCCCTCACAGTCACAGTCCTGGGGATAAATAGATGATGGGAGAGATCTCTGTACTGACCCCTGATATATTTATACATAGTTATTAGATCTCCTCAGTCGTCTTTTTTTCTAAAGAATAACCCTATTTTGATAACTTTCAGGGTACTGTAGTTGCCCCATTCCAGTTATTACTTTAGTTGCCCTCCTCTGAACCCTCTCCAGCTCTGCTATGTCTGTCTTGTTCACAGGAGCCCAGAACTGCACACAGTACTCCATGTGTGGTCTGACCAGTGATTTGTAAAGTGGTAGGACTATGTTCTCATCACGGGCATCTATGTCCTTTGATGCAACCCATTATCTTATTGGCTTGGCAGCAGCTGCCTGACACTGGTTTCTACAGCTTAGTTTGCTGTTCACTAAAGTGCTTTTCCATGTCAGTGTTACCCAGTGTTTTACCATTTAGTATGTACGGGTGACTTGCATTATTCCTTCCCATGTGCATAACCTTACATTTGTCAGTGTTAGGCTCATGCACACGACCGTTCCGTTTTTGCGGTCCGTAAGTGTGGATCCGCAAAACACAGAAGCCGCCAGTGTGTCCTCCGGCAATTTAAGGAGCGGACTGACTCATTATAGAGATGCCTATTCTTGTCATAAGACGGACAAGAATAGGACATATTATATTTTTTTGCGGGGCTACGGAATGGAGCAACAGATGCGGACAGCACTTGGGAGTGCTGTCGCATCGCTTGCAGCCCATTGAAGTGAATGGGTCCACACCGAGCCGCAAAGACTGCGGCTCGGATGCGAACCAGAACAGGTCGTGTGCATGGAGGCCCTTAAACCTCATCTTTCCAAGCCTCCAATCTATCCAGATCCCTCTGTAGCAGGAATACTGTCCTCTTAAGTGAATTACTTTGCACAGTTTAGTGTCATCTGCAAAAATAGATATTTTACTGTGCAAGCCTTCTACAAGATCATTAATATATTGAAGATAATAGGGCCCAATACTGACTAGGGCTGCAGCTAACGATTATTTGTCGATAATTTCATCGATTAATCAGGAAAAGATACCAAAATGACAAAAAAGGGGTTTATATGATCTTACTTGAAAAATTATGTTCAAGGGCCATAATAACAATTTTAGGGCTTACATAATTATAAAAAATTTGCATTAGAATGTAAAAAAGACAACATGTTTACATGGATGACACTGTTATGGGGAGGGGGATCTGTGGATGGCACTGTTATGGGGAGGGGGATCTGTGGATGGCACTGTTATGGGGAGGGGGATCTGTGGATGACACTGTTATAGGGAGGGGGATCTGTGGATGACACTGTTATAGGAGGGGATCTGTGGATGACACTGTTATGGGAGGGGGATCTGTGGATGGCACTGTTATGGGGAGGGGGATCTGTGGATGGCACTGTTATGGGGAGGGGGATCTGTGGATGGCACTGTTATGGGGAGAGGGGATCTGTGGATGGAAACTGTTATAGGAGGGGATCTGTGGATGACACTGTTATGGGGAGGGAGATCTGTGGATGACACTGTTATGGGGAGGGATCTGTGGATGACACTGTTATGGGGAGGGGGATCTGTGGATGACACTGTTATGGGGAGGGAGATCTAAGGATGACACTGCTATAGGGAGGGGAGATCTGTGGATGGCACAATTCGTTATGGGGAGGGAGATCTAAGGATGACACTGTTATAGGGAGGAGATCTGTGGATGACACTGTTATGGGGAGGGGATCTGTGGATGGCACTGTTATGGGGAGGGGGATCTGTGGATGGCACTGTTGTGGGAGGGGGATCTGTGGATGACACTGTTATGGGGAGGGGGATCTGTGGATGACACTGTTATGGGGAGGGGGATCTGTGGATGACACTGCTTATAGGGAGGGGGATCTGTGGATGACACCGTTATGGGGAGGGAGATCTAGAGGATGACACTGTTATGGGAGGGGGTCTGTGGATGGCACTGTTATGGGGAGGGGGATCTGTGGATGACACTGTTATGGGGAGGGAGATCTGTGGATGACACTGTTATAGGGAGGGGATTTGTGGATGACACTGTTATGGGGAGGGGATCTGTGGATGACACTGTTATGGGGAGGAGATCTGTGGATGGCACTGTTATAGGGAGGGGGATCTGTGGATGACACTGTTATGGGGATAGACACTGTTATGGGAGATCTAAGGATGACACTATATAGCATTTTATGCTATACGTGTCATCCACAGATCTCCCCCATAACAATGTCCCCTAATACACTGGCCGCTCACAGCAGTATAATATCTAAAGACTATTCCTTAACTTGAACTTTAAATCAGCGCTATAATCTTTATTACCTTACAATGAAGCTCCGGTAACAGGCAGAGCGGGCGGCGGCGTAACGTCACTCACTCATGTGACGCGCCTGCTCCGCCCACTTTATGAATGGAGCAGGCGCGTCACATGAGTGAGTGACGTTACGCCGCCGCCCGCTCTGCCTGTTGCAGGAGCTTCATGTAAGGTAATAATGATTATAGCGCTGATTTAAAGTTCAAGTTTCTGCCGTTGAAGGAATACTCTATGGATATTATACTGCTGTGAGCGGCGGGCTCAGTGGTGTTGGGGGACACTGTTATGGGGGAGATCTGTGGTTGTGTGAAATATAGCATAAGATGCTATATAGTGTCATCCTTAGATTCCCTCCCCATAGCAGTGTCATCTACAGATCCCCCTCCCCTAACAGTGCCATCCATGGAATCCCCCATAACAGTGCCATACCCTTTTGGACCCATTTTGAATATTGGCACCACATTTGCTATGCGCCAATCCAGTGGAACACTCCTGTAAATATAGAGTCCTTAAATATCAGAAATAAGGGTCTGGCTATGACAGTGCTCAAATCCCTTAATTGGTCCTGGCGATTTGTCCATTTGAATCTTTTTAAGACACCGCTGTACTTTTTCCTGGGTCCAGACAGGGCACTTTTAATGGGAATTTACTTTTACAAACTACATTTCATCTAACAGTTTATTTTCTTCAGTGAATATAGTGGAGAAAAAATATTTAAGTTTTGCTTTCTCCTCGTCGCTCTCTGCAACTCCCCTCATTACTCTGTAGAGGGGCCGACACCTTCAGGTTTATACTTTTTACTATTTATATAATTGAAGAACATTTTAGGGTTAGTTTTGCTCTCTTTATCAATTAATCTCTCGGTTTCTAGTTTGGCTGCTTTTATTTGTTATTTTACTTCTATTTTTTTCCTTATAGTTTTTAGTGCTTCCTCGTCTACCCTCCTGTTTTAATTTAAATGCTTTCTTTTTGACATTTATTGCATTATTTACAGTTCTATTTATCCACATTGGGTTTTTCTTGTTCCTAAACCTTTTATTTCCATACGGTATGTACCTCTGACAATTAGATTTTTAAGATGCTTTTAAAAATATCCGTTTGTGGCTGTATTTTTATTTTTGAGGACTTGTCCCAGTTAGTTAGGCCTATGGCCTCTCTTGGATTAGGCAAGTTTTACTTTTTTGAAGTTTGGCATTTTGTTTCCTCCCTGAAGAAACACTTTTTTGAATGATAATTGGAAGGTTATTACTTTATGGTCACCATTTCCCAGGTGTCCCCCAACCTGCATCTGTTGTTCTTTCCAGGTCTATTGGTTAATACTAAGTCCACTATGGCCGTCCACTCTAGTCCAGGGCTGGCCAGCCTGCGGTTCTCCAGCTGTTGCAAAACTACAACGCCCACCATGCCCTGCTGTAGGCTGATAGCTGTAGGCAGACTGGGCATGCTGGGAGTTGTAGTTTTGCAACAGCTGGAGAGCTGCAGGTTGGCCAGCCCTGCTGTCGGGTCCTGAACCAGTTGGGAAGGTAATTGTCTTTGGCTATTGCCAAGAAACTGTTTCCTTTATGGGATGTACAGCTTTCCAGTTTCCCAGTCTATATCTGGGTAGTTGAAGTCCCCATGATAACGACTCCATTATGATTTGCCGCCTCGTCTATCTCGTTTAGTAATAGATTTTCTGTGGACTCTGGTATATTAGGTGCTTTATAATAAACTCCTATTAGTAATTTATTATTATTTTTGGCTCCATGTATCTCTACCCACAGTGACTCCCCATGTTCATGTCCCTCACTTATATCTTCTCGGACTGTGGGCTTTAGACAGGACTTTACATAAAGGCAGACCCCTCCCCTCTCTGGTTTTGATGATTCTTTCTAAACAGACTGTAACCCTGTACATTAACTGCCCAGTCATAGCTATCATCCAGCCATGTCTCAGTTATTCCCACTATATCATAGTCCTCTCACACATCACTAATTCCAGTTCCCCAGTTTTATTAGTCAGGCTTCTGGCATTAGTTTACATACAATTAAGAGGTTTGTGTATATTTTTACCCTACACCTTTCCTTCTGAACTGTTCTAGTCCCTTCTTCCATTCCTCCCCCAATTCCCTCGCCCCTGGTCTCTATCTGCACTATCTTCCCCTCCTATAATGTAATTACCCTCCCCCAGTCCCTAGTTTAAACACTCCTCCAACCTTCTAGCCATCTTCTCCCCCAACACAGCTGCCCCTTCCCCATTGAGGTGCAGCCCATCCCTACGATAGAGCCTGTAGCCGACAGAGAAGTCGGCCCAGTTCTCCAGGAACCCAAACCCCTCCTTCCTACATCCAGTTCTTGAGCCACTTGTTAACCTCCCTAATCTCCCGCTGCCTTTCTTGTGTGGCTCGTGGATACAGGTAGTATTTCGAAACACTACCTTTGAGGTCCTTGCCCTATAGCTTGTGACCTAAATCCCTAAAATCATTTTTAAGGACGCTCCACCTATCTCTAATTTTGTCATTGGTTCCGATATGGACCATGACCGCTGGATCTTCTCCAGCCCCTCCTAGTAATTTGTAAACCCGATCCGCGATGTGTCAAACTCGCGCACCAGGAAGACAACACACAGTTCGACGATTCCCGGTCTTTGTGACAGATCGCCCTATCTGTACCCCTAATAATGGAGTCTCTCACTACCAGCACCTGCCTGCTCTCCTGGTCCCCTGCTTACTGGAGCCGACATTCCCTGACTGGCAGTGTCCGGCTGCAGCAGTGCTGTCTCTGAACAGACATCCCCTCATCTGCCAACCTGTGCAAACTTGTTAGGGTGTGTCAGATCAGGGCTAGCCTCCCTGGCACTCTTCCCTCTACCCTGATTTCTAACTGTTATCCAGCTAGCTACCTCACTTTCCTGAGCCTCCTGCCTACCACTCTCCCCACATCTACCCCATAGAGTGCTTGCTCAGTGAGCAGCAAACTCTTTCCAAATTGTCAACGCTTCTCAGTGTTGAAACTTGCCTGGTTAGATACTCGATGTGCTATTCCAAACGGGCAATTTGCTCACATTTAACCTCTTAGGGACACAGGGCGTACCTGTACACTCTGTGTATTTCTGATCACCGCTGTGCAGTGTGAGAAGATCGGGGGTCCTGCGAGTCTTCGGGGCGGTCCTGCGATCCGCGGTGATCAGAAACTTAAAGATTGCGTTTTTTTTTTAGTCCTGCTTGCCAGCTCTATAAAAATATCACATGACCTAACCCCTCAGGTGAACACCATTTAAAAAAAATAAAATGAAAGTAAAAAAAGCAGTTTGTCACCTTACATCACAAAAAGTGTAATAGCAACCGACCAAAATGTCATAAGCACCCCAAAATAGTGCCAAACAGACATCTCATCCCGCAAAAAATGAGCCTCTACATAAGTCGCCCAAAAAAAAAAAAAAAAACTATGGCTTTCAGAATGTAGAGACACTAAAAAATAATTTTTACAAAAATGCTTTATGTGAAACTGAAACGAAACCCCCCAAAAAGTAGTCATATTTGGTATTGTCCCGTCCGGAACAACCTGCTCTATAGAAATAGCACACGATCTAACCTGTCAGATCAATGATTTAAATAACAAAAATAAAAACGGTCCCAAACAGCTATTTTTTTTGCAAATTTGAGAAGAGAACTTGAGCTCCTTCTCCTTGGCCGAAGCACTGCGATTGGCTGCGCCTCAGCCTGGGAGAAGCGCTGCCACGCCCGAGGCAAAACCTTTGTCACCGCCCCATACAAAGTCCGCCTCATGTGCATATCAGGCAGCAGAAGCGGCAATTATAAAGCGATTCGGGAGTCGATTTAAAAAAAAAAAAAAAAAAAAAGGCACATCAGTGGAAGGCGCCCAGCTAGGTAGGACATTTATTTCAATGCGGCAATACTGATGAAAGGTCCTCTTTAAGGGGTTAAACAAAGATATGCACCCTCAAACAGCTGTTCCAGGACTGCGTTGTCAATAATGGATCACATACTAAATGGGGATTTACACAAGAAAAGACAAAAAATACAATATAGTGTAGTGATAAGAATCTAACTTACTGTAGTCCCCTCCTAAAGTCCCTGAATCTCAAGTCACGTAATCTAAAGTCACAAACTCGCGTTGCTTGTCTGCTTGTGTAAATGCAGGCCTCAAACCAGACTGCTTTTTTCCCCTCTGGATTACACATGATAATATTCTGTAGTTATAAATCTACACACACAATGAATGCAAAGAGACAGATTTACTCTAAGATAGGGTTTTAATAAGGGCAGGGGTACACAGCTTTACATGGCATAAAAATAAAGTGGCAGGTTCCATCAACTTATGTCCTGTAAAAAAAAAAATCCTGGCGTCCATCAGCGTCTTCTAAAGCCTCCACGTCTGTTTCCTCCTCTCTGGGATGAATTCGGTTATTGCCGCCACGTCTTCTGTCAAAAGATCTTCCTCCCTCCACCTCTGCCTCCAAAACCTCTGCCGCGGGAGCCTTCCATGTCTCTCTTTGACTCCTGAAGTTCGGAGTAATTCTGTTGCGACTGAAAGCTTCCAGCGTCTTGAGCTGCCCCAGGTGTCCTAGAAGACATACAGTGCCATATGAAATCTAAATGCGCTTATGTTTTCTGTATGGGTAGAAAGCGCGATCAGTATATTCCATCAGCAGCTAGAGGTTATGTTTTAGTGATCATGTGCCTGCTGTACTCATGACAGCGCTCTCCTTTATGTGAGATTTAAAACTGATCCCTATGATAGGTCATCAAAATTCGACCAGTGGGGGTCGAAGCCTAGCACCCGTGTAATCAGCTGTTCTTCACAGTATAAATCAAGCACAGTGCCATACACTGGTTGGTGTTGCAGATCAGTCCCATTTGCTTTAATGGGACTGTGCTGCACAAAGGCCATGTGACCAATTGACATACCACCACCCAAGCACTGTGGCAACTTCAAACAGCTGATCAGTGAGGGTGCTGGGAGTCGGAGCCCCGGCGATCAGATATTGATGACCTATTTAGACATTTATATCCCAGACAAGCCCTTTTAATATTCTAGCACCTTCTACATTCTAAATGGCTTTGCTGGGAAACAATTAAATGCGCCACATCAAGGACTTACTAGCATTGCCTTAAGAGTTTCTGGCTTTACATCAAAAACACACTCCTGTTGGAAAAAAAGAAAACAGCAGCTTTAATAATAATGGATTAATAATAATTTGGACTCCAGGGTATTGCGCAATAGCAGTTTGTGACATTTAGTAAAGGCTTTATTCCACTATTATGATGAAATTTTTTTTTAAAAAGAACGCAAATTATGGTGCAAACCAAATGTGCGCCATAATTTGCGACTTTTAAGTTTCTCTGCTCTTTTCCGGAGGGCCAAGAAAAGGGACGAGGCTTTGTGCATCCAGCTGGACTTACTATAACTTTTGCTATAGCTGAAGGCTACCAAAGCCTATAGCTGGCATAGGGCTTCTCAGGCTTTTAATATTTATGACCTATCCTCAGGATAGGTCATCAATATCAGATCGCGAGGTCCGACACCTGGCATCCACGCTTATCAGCTGTATGAGGAGACGGTGCGAGCAGTGTGCACATGCTGTCTCTATTCCTGCTGCTGCTACGTCTACCTTGCAGGAAGAGACGGGGAGCCGGCACATGCGCACTGCTGATAGGCGGGGGTGCCGTGTCGGACCCCATTGATCTGATATTGATTGATGACCTGTCCCCTCAGGATAGGTCAATAGTAAAGCCCAGACAACCCCTTTCAGTTAATGGCACATGATAGAGCAGAGAAGTGCCTAATTTATTTAGAGGCATCTGTTTCAATAAATTAGGTGCAACTCCACTGCCAGTGCAGGGAGATCAAGGCTGTCCCTCAATGTTTTTGGCATATTGATGTTACAGAGAAAGGTCCCTGCTCTGGACCCCATACTCAGAGATGGCTCTGCATATAGGGACTCATGCCCTGGAGAACTCAGCCGCCCTAGTTTCACATACACAGACTTCAGTGGGAGACACTTAAGGGCGCCTTCACACCTGGCGGATTTTTTTAAATCAAGCATAATTTTTATTGTAATTTTTTTTTGTCCTTTTTGTGAACAAATATAACAAATAAGAGGTGTTACAATTTCAGTCTCAGTTATCTTTACATCACACAATATTCGAAGTAAATGAAACCAGCAATAAAGTCAGTTTGTAGAACAGGTTATACTATAGAGCAGGCATCCTCAACTGCGGCCCTCCAGATGTTGTAAAACTACAACTCCCACAATGCCCTGCTGTAGGCTGATACCTGTAGGCTGTTCGGACATGCTGGGAGTTGTAGTTTGCAACAGCTGGAGGGCCATGAGTTTGTCTCTATAGCAGGCATCCTCATAGTCTAATCACTCATCCGGAAAAGAGTAAATTGGAATCTACTCGTCACCTCCCAACATAACATTGTAAACCCCTCCCTTATCCCAACTGTATCTCTTAGGGAGACACTACACATACTCCATTTATTACCACATAGAGCTCCAAACGTAAGATAGCAGAAATTTCCTATAATAGGGTCGTCAACCTGTCTCTCAGTAATACAGCAGACGCCATGCCGGGTATATCCAGCCATTCCTCCATATTGTAAAGAATTCAGAAATTTCCTCTTCATATAAATTCCCCTTTCAAATTGTATCACAGTATTCATCCTGTTTATATATTCACAGAGGGGGGGCACTCCTGGATCCAGTGCTTAGCAATCAGGACTCTTGCCTGAAAAAGCATCCTCTGGATACATAGGGACTTTTTGTCAGTTATACTTGGTGAGTCTAAGATGCCTAACACAGCATCTAGGGTCATTAGGAACCTGAATCGGAGTTATTTTGGTTATAATCTCAGTTTTGAGCACTCCCAGATCATATGGAGCGCTGCCGCTTCAGTTTCTCTACAGCGTGGACAGAAGGAATCAGAGCGGAGCCCAATTTGAAACAGGAATTTAGGGGTTCTGTATACCCTATGTAACACCCTGCAGATTTTGTGGCAGAAAGTTCCAAACAGTTCCAATCATTTGAATAAGGCGCCAAGCACATGGATTTCTGCAGGCCCCATTCAGGTCAATGGAACCCGATTTTTGATCGCAGAACTTTCTGCAACAACATCCTCAGCGTGTGAAGGCACCCTGATACTACATGAGTACACCAGCAGTAACAGCTGACATCTGAGTAGGAATCCTTAGCTTAGTGAGGCAGGCTGCTGGCACTTAGTAAAATGTCATTACTGGAGAATCCCTTGAAGTGAAAGCCACTAACCATGCCAAATAAACATCCCTTTAATAGTGCAAGACTTACCATGGCGTTCTTTAGTGGGCACATTCTGTGTATTTTTGAATCAATATCTTCTCCCATTTCTTCTTTAATGGAACGCCAAACATAAGAAAGGTTGTGGATGGCCACTGAGCTCTCCAATAGCACTGTAACAAAGCCCTAAAAAAAAAAAATAAAAAAAAAAATATATGAACATGCAGTGGAGTTAAAAGGGCCGTTTCAGATAAGTTTTGGACAAATCCTGCAACTGCTTAAAATATCAGTAAATGGCTGCAGTGGTCATGTGGTAATTCCTGTCCCATCGTATACAGTGGATATAAAAAGTCTACACACCCCTGTTAAAATGTCAGATTTCTGTGCTGTAAAAGAAATGAGAAAAAGATAAATCATCTCAGAACTTTTTCCACCTTTAATGTGACCTATAAACTGTACCACTCAATTGAAAAACAAACTCAATGCAGATGGAATTGATTACTGATATGTATGTATGCCTGCATTTTCTTGTCTCTTTCAGGTGAAAATTCCAGACGGGCGGTGCCCTGTTAGAGTACGAGGTCGCACTCAGCTTAAAGCAGCGGGGTATGTAGTGTACGGGAGTTGTAATACCCGTCACTACAGAAGGGTCACTTGGATGCAGTCGTTCCTCTCACTTATGGGGAGGCTGGTATAAGTCCTATTTATAAAATTCTATGTAATGTAAGTCTATGTGATTCCCTGTTTACTGTGTTATTGCTATGTTCAGGCCTGCTAGGGATTTCATTCCAGCTCTAGTCACTAGAGGGAGCTAGGAGCCCTAGTCTATATCAGGCCCAGGCAGGAAGGGAGTGCAGTTCAGTCTACTCCAGGCCATGAGCCTGTGAAGTCTACACCAGGCCCTGGGCCTGGGAAGGAGTGCAGACCCTGGAGTCTGTGAAGGCCACATGTCACGGGCCTAGGCAAGTCAGCAGAAGTCAAGCAGAGGCAATCCCTAGAGCATGAGGTACTGTAATGTCAGAGGAGGTACACTGCAAACTGGAGATTCAAGGATATAAGCCAGAAGTAGGGCATTGGGGCCTTGAAGAATAATTGCCAGTCAGGACAAGCCAGGAAGAAAGTAAGGTTCACCTGCAATTCAAAGTCCTGTTATTTAACCCTCTGTTTACCTTGCTGGATATGAGCCTGCTGTAAACTAGACTGTACCAAAGCCTATTGTCTGCAACAAGAACTGTTTTAAGAGGTTGCCTTCTGTATTACCACTGTTTCAGTAAAGTTGGAATTCTGTTTCCAGCTACAAGTCTGCACCTCTATTATTCCTACTATAAATACGGTGTGCCACCGTTTACTGGCACTGGCGCCACGAAACATCAGGGACTTAGCCATAGGCACGTTAAACTACAACACCAAGGGCACCTCACATTGCACCTGGCTGTGTCCCTTCAGAACCCAGAGAGTGCCCCAGAGGAACAGCGTGCCGGCCTCTCCATCACTGGCATTCCCCAGGTTAGTCCCACACATTGCTCTGACTTGGGGATGCTACAATAGTGAGCGCTTCAATCCTGCCTTTGTTGAGGGGCAACTCACTGCCCGCACTGCTGGTGTGTGATCTGGGGAGCCATCACATACAACAGTCGGTCACCCCTAAGTAGTGATACGAGGGACACTAACAGCTCAGTGATATGTGCAGGACGTCCTGCGGCCACATATTCCTCTCATGGCACGGCTTCCAACTGGCATTTTCACCAGGGTAACGGTTGCCCACACACAGCAAAGATTTCCCAGGAATGTCTTTGCCAGATTGCAACTGTTAAGGGATGTATATCTGACCCAGAATGCTCAGATCGTTGAGGTAAAAAGAATCCAGGAAAGATGGGTTGTTTTAGCAAAGTGTAGTTAGCTGAGACACTTTTCTTTAAAGTGTTTTGTGGGCCTGGATTTTTATGGAATGGTGGGTAGGTTAGTAGAGGGACCTGCTATTCCCTCCCACTCCAGTACAACATTTTCACCTGACCTCGAGTAATCCCAGGTGTAGATGCTAGGTTTATTACTGTGGCAATAAAGACAGGGATGAAATGCTCATTCAGTGTCAGTGCCAGGAAGCTGTATGACCTGTGGTGGCTATGCAAAGCCTGATTCCCCCTGTGCAGGATGTTTTTGTGGTACATGTGGTCCGCTGCCGGCATCCTCCATTGTATGCATTTTTGCTGGGGATTGCTGTTAGCAACGGATCACATGGGCAGGATTTGCTCCCGGGTAGAAATGCGCAACAACATTTGGGGTCTTGAGCATCTTTTGCCATTTAGACCAATTTATTCCGTCATTGTATCTGTATATGTATGCCTGGAGGTGGGGCAACCTCAGGTTTGATGTGCCTTGATTTTGATCTATGGGTAACATTCAGGTGCACCTGGGCAGCCGGCGTCACAGTAGCCCGTTATAGTTTGGACTCACAGCCTTCTCCCTCCTCCCATAGTATGTGTGATTTAACGCTGGAGGTAACTGGGAGCTGTTGGCTGTGTGTCGGACTTTATGCACCTATCATAAACTGTCCATACGGCATAGGTAGGTTAGCATTAGGTCCCGTCCCACATTGAGAGACCTTGACAGGGTGCGCGGGCTCCGGTATGTTCTTGATGTAAGAATATGTTGGCGAACTGTCTCATTTTTAATATCAGCGTGAGGGTTTAGCCATATATTGTCAATTGCATTTACAATTGTAGTGCACCAATTTCAGTGATTTGCAGTCAAAAGCAGGACAAACAATGTGTCTCTACATCAGCGCATTAAGCGGTTTCTGTCACCAACTTTGACATTATAAGCTGTCTGACATTAGCTATGCGTGCTGATGTCAGACCAGCTTGATAATGTCTTTTATAAATCCGCTGTATATATAGAGTGAAAAACTCACTTTTATATTATGTAATTAGCCTCTAGGAGCAGGGCGCTGCCCTGCTCTTAGCGGCTCACGTCGGCTAACCTGCTGGCACGCCCCTTCACACTTTGATTGACAGTGCAGGGCAGCAATCCTCCTGCACTGTCTCGTTCTAAGCCGCGCGCCGCCGCCAGCTGTATTCGGCGCAGGCGCGGTGAGCAGAGGACAGCAGGCACCAGCGTCCTCTGCTCACCGCGCCTGCGCCGAATACAGAGCGGCGCGCGGCGCGCGATTTCAGAACGAGACAGTGCAGGAGGATCGCTGCCCTGCACTGTCAATCAAAGTGTGAAGGGGCGTGCCAGCAGGTTGCCGGACGGAGCCGCTAGGAGCAGGGCAACGCCCCCCCTGCTCCTAGAGGCTAATTTACATAATATAAAAGTAAGTTTTTCACTCTATATATACAGCGGATTTTTATAAAAGACATTATCAAGCTGGTCTGACATTAGCACATAGCTAATGTCAGACAGCTTATAATGTCAAAAGTTGGTGACAGAAACCCTTTAAGCTGACACAGAGACACTTACTGTACCTGAGTGCACAGAGCAGGGCATGGTGGCGTTACACTGTGTCGGTGACTGAGAGGCTGAAGATTCAGGTTCATCTGCAGACCAGAACTGGGGGTTCAGCACTGGAAATGAGGTGTTCACTTTACACCTAAAACACCTATTACTGACAGCACAGTCACTTCTCACCTTAAGTCATCGTTTCCGCAGAAGTCACTCTCATCATCCTCTACACTGTCACTTGCTAGTTGCTTGCAGGGAAATGAAATCCCGACTCCCGTGGCACATGGCACTAAAGTATCTCTGCTGGGCGCTAGGCAAGCCAATCAGCAGCAGTCTCTGCAAAGACTGCTAATGCTGATTGGTCAGCCCAGCGCCCAGCAGCGAGGCAACATAGAGCGGTAGCCGGGACTCCAGCACGGGTGCAGCGCTAGCCACTCATGATGTGCTGTGTAAAGGGGGCCCAGAGGACAAGACAGAGGAAGCAGGGAGTTGGGACGCAGAGCCTAATCCCCAGACAGGAGACAGAAGCAAGAATTAAATGTAATTAGGAGGTGGGGCTTTTTCTCCAAAACTGAGCTCCCTTCCTCCAGGGGCCCCATAGCAGCTGCGTGATCTGCCTCTGTTGGAGGTGCACCGCTGACTGGATCTTTCCATTTTAATTTTTTTTATTTTTTTCAGTAGAATCTGTATAAGGCTCCATGCACACAACCATATCCATTTTGCGGTCTGCAAATCATGGATCCGCAAAAAATATAGATGTGGTCCATGTTACATCCACATTTTTTTATGGACCTGTTGACTTCAATGGGTATGTGGTCCTGAGTTTCTGTCAATACAACACTTTCCCCTATCCACAGAATATCTGGGACCACCACTGATCATGAGAACTGGATCTGTCGCCCCCTTACTAATGAAGTGGCAGGTTGAGCGTGCACATAGCTACTCTGTTAACTCTCTATGGGACTGCTGGAGATAGATGAGTACAATGCTCAGCTATTTCCAGAAGTCCCATAGACATTGAATGAAGCAGAAGGGAACATGGTTGACCTACCATTCTATTTCTTTGAGAACGCAGGATCCCCATTCTCATGATCATGGGGGAGCCAGCAGTTCCCACCGATCAGATACTTATCCCCTATCCTTTAGGTAGGGGATAAAAAAAATAAGCTGAGCTATAAAACCAAGAAAGGCCATCACTATCTGATCAGCAGGGGTCCGACACCCTCCACCTCCATCCAGTTAATTATGAAGATTCATAAAGAGGCTCAGACACACCACTACTTAATATACACTGACTTCTTTATTAACTGCAAGGTATCAAATGTACAGTAGATGTTCTCATTAGAAGTCAGGTCACTGGTCTTAAATGTGGCCCTGTTGATGATGGGCCTTTGACTCATGAAGAGTCAGGCTTTCAGCACTCAGGAGAGGAAAAAACCCCCAGTGGAGGAAACCTCTAGGGAACCATGGCTGAAGGATTGCCCTTCCCCTAGGCTGTGGAGAAAAACAATGGCACTTGACAAGGACGGTAAAATTTTCCTTGAATCAATGGTGTATGTCAAGTGCATTGACTTCTGCAGAGACCAAGCCTGGAATCTGCCTTTTGATGCAGCAGGAAACTCACTTCTTTGGTGAATATATCTGACTGCGGAAAGTCCGGTGAATGACAAGTCCAGTGGTGAATGCAGAGACCGAGCCCGGAATCTGCCTCTAAATGCAGCAGGAAACTCACTTCTTTGGTGAATACATCTGTCTGCGGAAAGTCCGGTGAATGTCAAGTCCAGTGGGTATTGCAGAGACCAAGACTGGAATCTGCCTTTGATGCAGCAGGAAACTCACTTCTTTAGTGAATACGTCTGACTGCAGAATGTCCGGTGGGTGAGTGCAGAGACCGAGCCCGGAATCTGCCTCTTGCTGATGCGCAGGTCATCTGATCCTGACATGGTGGCCACCATGCCGTTGACTTGTGGTAGAGTCATCACCTCCAGCTGTATCCAATAATAATTGCAGGGACACAGTGAGACCCCTGCTCTGGTACAGTGATCTGCAGGTGTAAAAAATACAACTAATTATGACTGAACATGGAGCAGCAGCAAATTACATATAAGTGACACACAATTTACTCCCGTCACTGTAGGTCATTGTAATCCTTTTAACTGTATTAAAATTGGGCCTATGTTTCTAACAACGATATCAACCCTTATCATTGTCATTGAATGTTATTCTTTTACTGGGACCTACTGCTGTATCCAACGTAAACAGAATACACCGTATAATTGCGGGCTGATTTCTTTATAGGGTTTAGGGCTCAGTTTTGCAGAAACTCTTTTCTGAAAAGTAAGGAAGAGATTCCTGTCCACCGTTGATTGCTTGAATAAGGCCTCGTCATAAGAATCTCTGCAGTATATAAGATGTGTATTTTTGTGTTGTGCCCACACTGGTGATTACCAAGGGTTTGTCCAAAATGTAGAGTACATTTAATTTCGGCCACCCATTGACACCATTGTAATATGCAAGTGGTGTGCAGCCATAATACAGTCCCCAAAGTAGTCTATGGGGCCTTACTGTACCCAAGGGCATAACTAGGTGCAAAATGTGGAAACACCCCAAGCAACTTCCCCAAAACTTCTCCTCCCGCAGCGAGTCCTGCATCCTTCAGGAGGAGGAGTCAAGAGTTTACTGATTAATGGCTGATGAAAGCACCTCCACAGGCCCCTCCCCTTATTAATGCCCCTCCCCTCCATCTACATGCTGCAGCGTCCTGATAGTCCTCTTCTCTCTGAGGGTTTGGGTCTCTGTAGTTTATAATCTTCTGTCCTTACTGTAACCTAATCATCTCTCCACGTACTGACCTTCCACTTATACACAGCTGCAAATTTGAACAGGCAGTGCTGCAGTGTAAAGCATGAGGGAGATACAGAACAGCAGACTGGGTTTATATGGAGACAGGACCTCCTATACACAATGCAGCTAAGCTGCAGTCACTGATCATAGATGTGCTAGATTCTTTGCAATTCTGGGGTCCCAGCAAACGTAAGTCAGGCTGCAACCCCAGAAATGCAAAAAATCTAAAGTAAAGCTAGCAGTGTTAGATTTTTTTGCGAATCTACAGTCCCGGGAAATTTCTGTGCTAGCACTGTACACTGTAATCCTAGGGCATGACAACTAACTGAACACCCATCTGGACCTCTTGGAGAGAGATTGTTGACTGCTAGACATGCCTGTATGACGCCCTCAAAGACATTTTGCTCAGTTGACAGTCTTTCAGAAGGGGAGCATCATTAGGGCTCATGCAGAAGAAGGTATTTTTTTTCCGTATCTGCTCCGTTTTTCTTGCGGCTCTTATGAGGAACCATTCACTTCAATGGGTCCGCCAAAAAACAGACATGACTCCATGTGCATTCCATTGGTGTATGATTGTCTACATGGCTGTTCCACAAAAAAGGACAGACCATGTCCTGTTTTTGTCCGTTTTGCGGACAAGGACAGGCATCGTTATGATGGATCCGCAAAAAAATGGATGGTCGTTGTACGAATTGCCCTCTAACTAGGCTCTTCAGACCTAGCTGTCGGGAGCAGTGTTTATGTGAGGGCACGCCCACACAATGAACAGGCTCTGGACACACCACCAGTAGAGAGGATCGTTTGATCCACTTATAAGCACAGTTGTGCAGCACCCAGACATAGGTGGCACCTTCATGACACTCCCCTGTCTCTACCAGGAGCGTGTCCAGGTGCCTAGTAGAAGGCTGGTGTCATGACGTCCATTATGTGCCCTGTCATTGACAGTCGGCCACCATCACTTTGCGAAGGAGAACCCCAGACTGCTATGGACTGAAACCGTATCGTCTTTTGTGACTAATCTAGGTTCTATTTGGGATCAAGTATAGAGGCCTCATAGTGTAGTGTACGGGAGTTGTAATACCCGTCACTACAGAAGGGTCACTTGGATGCAGTCGTTCCTCTCACTTATGGGGAGGCTGGTATAAGTCCTATTTATAAAATTCAATGTAATGTAAGTCTATGTGATTCCCTGTTTACTGTGTTATTGCTATGTTCAGGCCTGCTAGGGATTTCATTCCAGCTCTAGTCACTAGAGGGAGCTAGGGAGCCCTAGTCTATATCAGGCCCAGGCAGGGAAGGGAGTGCAGTTCAGTCTACTCCAGGCCATGAGCTTGTGAAGTCTACACCAGGCCCTGGGCCTGGGAAGGAGTGCAGACCCTGGAGTCTGTGAAGGCCACATGTCACGGGCCTAGGCAAGTCAGCAGAAGTCAAGCAGAGGCAATCCCTAGAGCAAGAGGTACTGTAATGTCAGAGGAGGTACACTGCAAACTGGAGATTCAAGGATATAAGCCAGAAGTAGGGCATTGGGGCCTTGAAGTATAATTGCCAGTCAGGACAAGCCAGGAAGAAAGTAAGGTTCACCTGCAATTCAAAGTCCTGTTATTTAACCCTCTGTTTACCTTGCTGGATATAAGCCTGCTGTAACTAGACTGTACCAAAGCCTATTGTCTGCAACAAGAACTGTTTTAAGAGGTTGCCTTCTGTATTACCACTGTTTCAGTAAAGTTGGAATTCTGTTTCAAGCTACAAGTCTGCACCTCTATTATTCCTACTATAAATACGGTGTGCCACCGTTTACTGGCACTGGCGTCACGAAACATCAGGGACTTAGCCATAGGCACGTTAAACTACAACACCAAGGGCACCTCACATTGCACCTGGCTGTGTCCCTTCAGAACCCAGAGAGTGCCCCAGAGGAACAGCGTGCCGGCCTCTCCATCACTGGCATTCCCCAGGTTAGTCCCACACATTGCTCTGACTTGGGGATGCTACATTTTGGCGTCACGAACAGGATACGCACGTTTTTTTACGGACTGTGAGCAAAACGTGAACTTTGTGCCTTAACCAGTTTGCCAAGTGACAAAACGCCTGTTTATTTGAAGGGAACTTTGTGGACTGAAAAACATACAAAAAGTGTCCCTAAAACCTCCAGGAAGCGCTGTGCAGTGTTGCACTATCCAGAGGAAGAAAATCGCCGCATCAGGGTGCATTTTTGTGGACTTTTATGCTGTTTTACTACCGCGGCTTGCTGTCAGTGAATAGCCGCACCATGGCGCACAAGATGGCCGCCGGCGCCATTGGACTTCTTCTTGCGCCATCCCTGACCTCAGTGGCGCGAAAATTTGGTGCCAAAACCCTCCAAGAGGGAGGAGAAGACGACCTGGAGGTAACGCCTTCCTTTGAGGATTATAATATGGACACCGCCTACCCTATACTGAAATACCTAGGGGGCGTGCAAGAAACGACGGGGTGGAGCCTGCAGGAACAGTGGCTCACCCTACTACGGGGTTTCCTACCTGAATCAGAGGGATCCGGAGCCGTAGTTGGAGCAATGGAGGCGACCCCAGGAGCAACTAAGGAGCGCCCTGCGCCCCCAGCGTATACTCCCAGCGACATGGCCCAGACCTGTCCATGGCCACAAGCCGAGCCTTGCCGTTTCCACCCGCAGCGAGAAGGCTTCCTCCCGCGGAACCCCGTGTGGTCGGCCCTGATGGCCGAGATCCGAGTGGCGGCAACTTTAAAAACTAGCAAAATATACTTCGAGGAAGTCCCCAAGCGGATCTATGAGGATTCCAGGGACAGCAAGCCCCAGCTCGAACGTCGCACTGGAGTAGTACTGGAGTTTGACAAGGTTAAAGGATTTGGATTCATCCAAGAAACCGGCACCAACCGGGACTATTACGTGAATCGCCGGTCCGTCAAGCGCAGCTATCTCCCAGGGCGACTGCATAATCTAGCGGTCGGAGAGAGAGTGGAGTTCACTCCCGCGGAGGGCCTGCGAGGCCCATATGCCACTGCGGTGTCTCGTCCAGGACCGGTACCGGAGGACTGGGAAGAAACAGAAGAGCCGGTGGAGGCAGAGGACCCGCCGGGACCCATCCGGAATACGTACCAGGAGAAGAGTTCCTTTCTCGGCCCGAAACATCTTCTGGCAGCCGACGATCCTGGACAAGCCTCCCAGTCCTTACCCCTCTCCAGAGCTGCCGCGACGAGAGAAAACAGCCGCTGATTGGGCGCGGATGGCCCAGTTTAGTGAAGCGATGGATGACCTGCGGAGGAACCGCCATGAAAGAACCTCGTCTGAGCCTGCTGCAAGTGTGCCGGAATCCAGCAGTGAGATCTCCGCCCTGGAGGAGCGGATCGCTTCCTTACAGGTTTACCTGGATGGCCTGCGGCAAGTGGCAGATGCTAAGAAGACAGCGCAGCAGTCCAGCGGTGGTGAGTTACCTGTGACCCCTGTACCACCCGAACCTGTAGTCCAAGGTCCTACCGCTAACGCTGAGCCACCCAAGGTCCGTGTAAAAGCGGATAAATTGACATATGCCAGGAGCCGAGTCCGCCTTGACGGGAGCGTTATGTCCCGGCCAGAGGAAGTGTCTACCCCAGCGCCGGCCCGTGTCCCGAGACCAGCAGCTCCTATGTGTCCGCAACCCAGCGGGCCAGTGAGGTGGGTAGGCCCAATACCGGTGATGTTTCCAGCCCATTCTCTTTGGTGGGCACCCCCTCCAAGTGGCCCTGGTGCATGGCCCAGACTACCGGCAGCACAGGGCTGCACTACCTCTGATGAACAGGGTTCATTTGATACATACCTGTGAGCAGGCCTGCTAGGCCATTTTGCTCATCCTCACAGGGACATCATACTTGTTGCAGGAACTGCCCCTTTAAGTTTGCCAGGCTGGTAGAGCTTGCTGCCAGTTCCCCACGGCCGGTGGCATTTTTGTGAAGATAAGTTGCCACTGTAGAACCACTGCTCCCAGCCTGCCTCTTTCTGTTCCGGGACATCCTGCCTGCTGCTACCATTTTGGCGTCAAGTACTTTAATAATTCCAAGTTGTGCTTTTATTTGCACCTTATCCCCTTTTAACCCCCATTTCAGGTTGAAAAGGGCTTTTATGTCAGCACTTTAAATATACGCAGGACTTGCCAGGAAGGTGTTACCCTGGTATTGTCAGAGTCCTGTATTGTCATTTTATGTATGTGCTGCTGACCGTATTTATTACTTAAAATTTTTTTTTATCCAAGTCTTGTGCCCAGAGATGGACTTCCTATGTGTGAGCCTCTGAGATATCGCTTTTATTGTGGACTCATTCATTGTCATGGACTATCCTGGTATTCCCTAACATCCGCTGTGCCAGGTCAGCGCCCCAGTTCCACTCACTATCCTGAAGGAAGAGAGCGACGCCCCTTGTCAGCGCACTTCTCCGTTACCAGCTGGACCTGATAATAATTGTCAATGCAGATGGAATTGATTACTGATATGTATGTATGCCTGCATTTTTCTTGTCTCTTTCAGGTGAAAATTCCAGACGGGCGGTGCCCTGTTAGAGTACGAGGTCGTACTCAGCTTAAAGCAGCGGGGTATGTAGTGTACGGGAGTTGTAATACCCGTCACTACAGAAGGGTCACTTGGATGCAGTCGTTCCTCTCACTTATGGGGAGGCTGGTATAAGTCCTATTTATAAAATTCTATGTAATGTAAGTCTATGTGATTCCCTGTTTACTGTGTTATTGCTATGTTCAGGCCTGCTAGGGATTTCATTCCAGCTCTAGTCACTAGAGGGAGCTAGGAGCCCTAGTCTATATCAGGCCCAGGCAGGGAAGGGAGTGCAGTTCAGTCTACTCCAGGCCATGAGCCTGTGAAGTCTACACCAGGCCCTGGGCCTGGGAAGGAGTGCAGACCCTGGAGTCTGTGAAGGCCACATGTCACGGGCCTAGGCAAGTCAGCAGAAGTCAAGCAGAGGCAATCCCTAGAGCATGAGGTACTGTAATGTCAGAGGAGGTACACTGCAAACTGGAGATTCAAGGATATAAGCCAGAAGTAGGGCATTGGGGCCTTGAAGAATAATTGCCAGTCAGGACAAGCCAGGAAGAAAGTAAGGTTCACCTGCAATTCAAAGTCCTGTTATTTAACCCTCTGTTTACCTTGCTGGATATGAGCCTGCTGTAACTAGACTGTACCAAAGCCTATTGTCTGCAACAAGAACTGTTTTAAGAGGTTGCCTTCTGTATTACCACTGTTTCAGTAAAGTTGGAATTCTGTTTCAAGCTACAAGTCTGCACCTCTATTATTCCTACTATAAATACGGTGTGCCACCGTTTACTGGCACTGGCGTCACGAAACATCAGGGACTTAGCCATAGGCACGTTAAACTACAACACCAAGGGCACCTCACATTGCACCTGGCTGTGTCCCTTCAGAACCCAGAGAGTGCCCCAGAGGAACAGCGTGCCGGCCTCTCCATCACTGGCATTCCCCAGGTTAGTCCCACACATTGCTCTGACTTGGGGATGCTACAATAGTGAGCGCTTCAATCCTGCCTTTGTTGAGGGGCAACTCACTGCCCGCACTGCTGGTGTGTGATCTGGGGAGCCATCACATACAACAGTCGGTCACCCCTAAGTAGTGATACGAGGGACACTAACAGCTCAGTGATATGTGCAGGACGTCCTGCGGCCACATATTCCTCTCATGGCACGGCTTCCAACTGGCATTTTCACCAGGGTAACGGTTGCCCACACACAGCAAAGATTTCCCAGGAATGTCTTTGCCAGATTGCAACTGTTAAGGGATGTATATCTGACCCAGAATGCTCAGATCGTTGAGGTAAAAAGAATCCAGGAAAGATGGGTTGTTTTAGCAAAGTGTAGTTAGCTGAGACACTTTTCTTTAAAGTGTTTTGTGGGCCTGGATTTTTTATGGAATGGTGGGTAGGTTAGTAGAGGGACCTGCTATTCCCTCCCACTCCAGTACAACATTTTCACCTGACCTCGAGTAATCCCAGGTGTAGATGCTAGGTTTATTACTGTGGAAATAAAGACAGGGATGAAATTCTCATTCAGTGTCAGTGCCAGGAAGCTGTATGACCTGTGGTGGCTATGCAAAGCCTGATTCCCCCTGTGCAGGATGTTTTTGTGGTACATGTGGTCCGCTGCCGGCATCCTCCATTGTATGCATTTTTGCTGGGGATTGCTGTTAGCAACGGATCACATGGGCAGGATTTGCTCCCCCGGGTAGAAATGCGCAACAACATTTGGGGTCTTGAGCATCTTTTGCCATTTAGACCAATTTATTCCGTCATTGTATCTGTATATGTATGCCTGGAGGTGGGGCAACCTCAGGTTTGATGTGCCTTGATTTTGATCTATGGGTAACATTCAGGTGCACCTGGGCAGCCGGCGTCACAGTAGCCCGTTATAGTTTGGACTCACAGCCTTCTCCCTCCTCCCATAGTATGTGTGATTTAACGCTGGAGGTAACTGGGAGCTGTTGGCTGTGTGTCGGACTTTATGCACCTATCATAAACTGTCCATACGGCATAGGTAGGTTAGCATTAGGTCCCGTCCCACATTGAGAGACCTTGACAGGGTGCGCGGGCTCCGGTATGTTCTTGATGTAAGAATATGTTGGCGAACTGTCTCATTTTTAATATCAGCGTGAGGGTTTAGCCATATATTGTCAATTGCATTTACAATTGTAGTGCACCAATTTCAGTGATTTGCAGTCAAAAGCAGGACAAACAATGTGTCTCTACATCAGCGCATTAAAGGGTTTCTGTCACCAACTTTTGACATTATAAGCTGTCTGACATTAGCTATGTGCTAATGTCAGACCAGCTTGATAATGTCTTTTTTATAAAAATCCGCTGTATATATAGAGTGAAAAACTTACTTTTATATTATGTAAATTAGCCTCTAGGAGCAGGGGGGGCGTTGCCCTGCTCCTAGCGGCTCCGTCCGGCAACCTGCTGGCACGCCCCTTCACACTTTGATTGACAGTGCAGGGCAGCAATCCTCCTGCACTGTCTCGTTCTGAAATCGCGCGCCGCGCCGCTCTGTATTCGGCGCAGGCGCGGTGAGCAGAGGACAGCAGGCACCAGCGTCCTCTGCTCACCGCGCCTGCGCCGAGCTACAGAGCGGCGCGCGGGCGCGATTCAGAACGAGACAGTGCAGGAGGATCGCTGCCCTGCACTGTCAATCAAAGTGTGAAGGGGCGTGCCAGCAGGTTGCCGGACGGAGCCGCTAGGAGCAGGGCACGCCCTGCTCCTAGAGGCTAATTTACATAATATAAAAGTAAGTTTTTCACTCTATATATACAGCGGATTTTTATAAAAGACATTATCAGCTGGTCTGACATTAGCACATAGCTAATGTCAGACAGCTTATAATGTCAAAAGTTGGTGACAGAAACCCTTTAAGCTGACACAGAGACACTTACTGTACCTGAGTGCACAGAGCAGGGCATGGTGGCGTTACACTGTGTCGGTGACTGAGAGGCTGAAGATTCAGGTACATCTGCAGACCAGAACTGGGGGTTCAGCACTGGAAATGAGGGGTTCACTTTACACCTAAAACACCTATTACTGACAGCACAGTCACTTCTCACCTAAAGTCATCGTTTCGCAGAAGTCACTCTCATCATCCTCTACACTGTCACTTGCTAGTTGCTTGCAGGGAAATGAAATCCCGACTCCCGTGGCACATGGCACTAAAGTATCTCTGCTGGGCGCTAGGCAAGCCAATCAGCAGCAGTCTCTGCAAAGACTGCTAATGCTGATTGGTCAGCCCAGCGCCCAGCAGCGAGACAACATAGAGCGGTAGCCGGGACTCCAGCACGGGTGCAGCGCTAGCCACTCATGATGTGCTGTGTAAAGGGGGCCCAGAGGACAAGACAGAGGAAGCAGGGAGTTGGGACGCAGAGCCTAATCCCCAGACAGGAGACAGAAGCAAGAATTAAATGTAATTAGGAGGTGGGGCTTTTTCTCCAAAACTGAGCTCCCTTCCTCCAGGGGCCCCATAGCAGCTGCGTGATCTGCCTCTGTTGGAGGTGCACCGCTGACTGGATCTTTCCATTTTAATTTTTTTTTTTTTCAGTAGAATCTGTATAAGGCTCCATGCACACAACCATATCCATTTTGCGGTCTGCAAATCATGGATCCGCAAAAATATAGATGTGGTCCATGTTACATCCACATTTTTTATGGACCTGTTGACTTCAATGGGTATGTGGTCCTGAGTTTCTGTCAATACAACACTTTCCCCTATCCACAGAATATCTGGGACCACCACTGATCATGAGAACTGGATCTGTCGCCCCTTACTAATGAAGTGGCAGGTTGAGCGTGCACATAGCTACTCTGTTCACTCTCTATGGGACTGCTGGAGATAGATGAGTACAATGCTCAGCTATTTCCAGAAGTCCCATAGACACTGAATGAAGCAGAAGGGAACATGGTTGACCTACCATTCTATTTGTTTGAGAACGCAGGATCCCCATTCTCATGATCATGGGGGAGCCAGCAGTTCCCACCGATCAGATACTTATCCCCTATCCTTTAGGTAGGGGATAAAAAAAATAAGCTGAGCTATAAAACCAAGAAAGGCCATCACTATCTGATCAGCAGGGGTCCGACACCCTCCACCTCCATCCAGTTAATTATGAAGATTCATAAAGAGGCTCAGACACACCACTACTTAATATACACTGACTTCTTTATTAACTGCAAGGTATCAAATGTACAGTAGATGTTCTCATTAGAAGTCAGGGCACTGGTCTTAAATGTGGCCCTGTTGATGATGGGCCTTTGACTCATGAAGAGTCAGGCTTTCAGCACTCAGGAGAGGAAAAACCCCAGTGGAGGAAACCTCTAGGGAACCATGGCTGAAGGATTGCCCTTCCCTAGGCTGTGGAGAAAAACAATGGCACTTGACAAGGACGGTAAAATTTTCCTTGAATCAATGGTGTATGTCAAGTGCA
>JAKVIS010002159.1:0-25099 GCA_033119425.1 Bufotes viridis
GCCCTGAATCTCGTGTCCCAGCTGTTGCAGGCCAAGTTTCATAGTGTCAGCAAAAACATATATTTTGTTCTGGGGTGAAATTCAATTGCCAAAATAGCAATACCCTGAAACTGGTGTCCCAGCTGTTGCAGGCCAAGTTTCATAGTGTCCGCAAAAACATATATTTTGTTCTGGAGTGAAATTCAATTGCCAAAATAGCAATACCCTGAATCTGGTGTCCCAGCTGTTGCAGGCCAAGTTTCATAGTGTCCGCAAAAACATATATTTTGTTCTGGGGTGAAATTCAATTGCCAAAAAGCTATACCATAAATCAGTAGTTTCAGCTATGGCTGGCAAAGATTCATAGTGTCCGCAAAAACATATATTTTGTTGTGGGGTGAAATTCGATTGCCAAAATAGCAATGCCCTGAATCTTGTGTCCCAGCTGTTGCAGGCCAAGTTTCATAGTGTCAGCAAAAACATATATTTTGTTCTGGGGTGAAATTCAATTGCCAAAATAGCAATACCCTGAATCTGGTGTCCCAGCTGTTGCAGGCCAAGTTTCATAGTGTCCGCAAAAACATATATTTTGTTCTGGAGTGAAATTCAATTGCCAAAATAGCAATACCATAAATCAGTAGTTTCAGCTATGGCTGGCCAAGATTCATAGTGTCCGCAAAAACATATATTTTGTTGTGGGGTGAAATTCAATTGACAAAATAGCAATACCCTGAATCTGGTGTCCCAGCTGTTGTAGGCCAAGTTTCATAGTGTCCGCAAAAACATATATTTTGTTCTGGGGTGAAATTCAATTGTCAAAATAGCAATGCCATAAATCAGTAGTTTCAGCTGTGGCTGGCCAAGATTCATAGTGTCCGCAAAAACATATAATTTGTTGTGGGGTGAAATTCAATTGCCAAAATAGCAATACCCTGAATCTGGTGTCACAGCTGTTGCAGGCCAAGTTTCATAGTGTCCGCAAAAACATATATTTTTTTGTGGGGTGAAATTCAATTGCCAAAATAGGAATACCATGAATCTGGTGTCCCAGCTGTTGCAGGCCAAGTTTCATAGTGTCACAAAAACATATATTTTGTTCTGGAGTGAAATTCAATTGACAAAATAGCAATACCATAAATCAGTGGTTTCAGCTGTGGCTTGCCAAGATTCATAGTATCTGCAAAAACATATATTTTGTTCTGGAGTGAAATTCAATTGACAAAATAGCAATACCATAAATCAGTGGTTTCAGCTGTGGCTTGCCAAGATTCCTAGTGTCTGCAAAAACATATATTTTGTTGTGGGGTGAAATTCAATTGCCAAAATAGCAATACCGTGAATCTGGTTTCTCAGCTGTTGCGTGCCAAGTTTTATAGTGTCCACAAAAACATAAATTTTGTTCTGCGGTGAAATTCAATTGCCAAAATAGCAATACCATAAATCAGTGGTTTCAGCTGTGGCTGGCCAAGATTTATAGTGTCCTCAAAAACATATATGTAGCGGACTGGACCCTGTACCAGAGTCTGCCCCAGTTTCCTGGAAGGGACTGCTTGCTCGCCTCCTGCCCTGCGACTATGGCCCCATGTATGCTTGTCCTGTTTGAGCGGTGATGCCCCAGATGGCTCTGCTATGGAGCCCATTCGTATGGTGGAGGACTATGGGAAAGACTTTAGCTCCATGGCAATTGAACTGGACATGTGTGGTCTGAGCGCCATCCAATAATGTGCGCTCAGACCTAAGCTATCTGGGGATATGTTGCATGTATACGTTTTATATAGTGATTGTAGCATTGTGTAATTTTGTGTCCCTTTTGCAGCCATGTGCTCAATGGAGTCTGCCTCTATCCCTGGATATATTGAGCGCTCAGATCCAAGCCTTCTGGGGATATGTTAAATGTCTGTGTATTGTAAAGGGTGGGACATTGTGTATTCAATAGTGATGTCTGTCCTATTGTCCCCACATGTGTATTGGCGATTTCCTTTGTCCTGAGAGATAATTGAATGATTCCTCAATTGTCTCCAGGACAGAAGACATTAGTGTATTCTCCTGCCTGTGGTGATTGCATTACCCATGTAGGGTGATTGTATCACAGGCAGAGGGGAGGGATATGCTGGGGGTGTCTGTATTGTCCCAATGTGTGTGATTGGCTGCTGTATCCCGTGTCGCAGTCTTCCTTCTGGTCCTCTAGGGGAGTGTCCACCAGGTGGGAGACCGGGATAAATACCGGGCAGGTAGCCCTTAATAATATATAGAGTTCCTGCTTGACCCTCAAAACGAAGTGTCGTCTCGTTATTGGGGGATCTGACTGTATGCTGATTGCCAGGAGTGTAAGCTGTTCATATTGCTTTTCCTGTTCGGCTGCTTCCAGGGTTCGTGTGTCTCTTGTTCGGAAGTTGGTGAATTCGTGTGGTTGGCAGCTCGGGAAGTTGGTGATTGCAGTAACTGCCGGAGGGTCTGAAAAGGGAATATCGCCTAAACGGAGTTGTGTGCGGAACGGTCCGTTACATTTGGTGGCAAGCGGGATCATTTCCACAGCCCAGAAGGACATCTACAGGGCAACACCATTCCTTGGATTACAAAGTGAGGGCAACGCCAGTACCCGTACAGCGCCCTATCTACAAAAGAAAGAACTTCAGGAGAACAAGCATGGCACCCAGCTACACGCAGGAGGAATTTGACAGAGAGCTGAGATCACGGCTGATTTTCTTCGGACCCAACCCCGGAGAAATCTGTGCAGTTCGTGAGGAGGATAACAGCAGAGTACCTGCAGTTCATGGCAGATGGTATCGCCCGCCCTCCCCAGCGGCTGAGTGCGTTCCGGAGAGCTGAAGGTGTCGTCCTTCCTCCCCAGCGGCCGTGTGAGTTACAGAGGGCCGAAGATGTCGTCCTTCCCCCAGCGGCTGTGTGAGTTACAGAGGGCCGAAGGTGTCGTCCTTCCCCCAGCGGCCGTGTGAGTTACAGAGGGCCGAAGGTGCCGTCCTTCCTCCACAGCGGCAGTGTGTACCCCAGGGAGCCGAAGGTGTCATCCTTCCTCCCCAGCGGCCGTGTGTACTCCCGGGAGCTGAAGGTGTCGCCCTTCCTCCCCAGCGGCAGTGTCTACCCCCAGGAGCTGAAGGTGTTTCCCTTCCTCCCCAGCGACAGTGTCTACCCCCGGGAGCTGAAGGTGCCATCCTTCCTCCCCAGCTGCAGTGTGTACCCCAGCAGCAGGACAAGATATTGAAAGGGGAGACAGTTGGTCCCCCTCCACCAGCAGAGAGAGGGTCAGGGAGAGGAGCCTGCTACCCGCTCTCCCCAGCGGCAGTCTACAGTTCAGAGAGAGGAGCTTGTTACACCCTCTCTCCAGCGGCAGCCTAACCCACCAAGGGGAGATGTTACGCCCCCAACGGTGCAGATGGGACCGTGGTCTCTGCACTTGCAACACAAGGGGCAAGGATGGTCGGTCCTGTCCGCCAGCCACAGAGCGGTTTATCCAGAGGGGAGACAGTCGGTCTCCTCCCCCACAACCAGGCTCCCACCAGGCTACTTCCGTGGTAGCGCTGGCCCCAGGGCAGAGTATCGCCGGTCTCTGCCCACTCAGCAACCCACCTAGGCAGTCTACCAGTCCCCCGCACAGCCGTAGTGAGGCACCTGGACATGGACAAGTTGCTACTTTATCCAGGTGTAGTAACAATTTATTGTGGGTGGGCTGTACTGCTGTTTGTGCTTCGTGGGTGGGTTGCTGGACTAACCAGGGCACTGACCGGCAGGAGGTCAGATACCCTGTTAGTCTCTTTGGTAAAGGGGAGAAATGTAGCGGACTGGACCCTGTACCAGAGTCTGCCCCAGTTTCCTGGAAGGGACTGCTTGCTCGCCTCCTGCCCTGCGACTATGGCCCCATGTATGCTTGTCCTGTTTGAGCGGTGATGCCCCAGATGGCTCTGCTATGGAGCCCATTCGTATGGTGGAGGACTATGGGAAAGACTTTAGCTCCATGGCAATTGAACTGGACATGTGTGGTCTGAGCGCCATCCAATAATGTGCGCTCAGACCTAAGCTATCTGGGGATATGTTGCATGTATATGTTTTATATAGTGATTGTAGCATTGTGTAATTTTGTGTCCCTTTTGCAGCCATGTGCTCAATGGAGTCTGCCTCTATCCCTGGATATATTGAGCGCTCAGATCCAAGCCTTCTGGGGATATGTTAAATGTCTGTGTATTGTAAAGGGTGGGACATTGTGTATTCAATAGTGATGTCTGTCCTATTGTCCCCACATGTGTATTGGCGATTTCCCTTTGTCATGAGAGATAATTGAATGATTCCTCAATTGTCTCCAGGACAGAAGACATTGTGTATTCTCCTGCCTGTGGTGATTGCATTACCCATGTAGGGTGATTGTATCACAGGCAGAGGGGAGGGATATGCTGGGGGTGTCTGTATTGTCCCAATGTGTGTGATTGGCTGCTGTATCCCGTGTCGCAGTCTTCCTTCTGGTCCTCTAGGGAGTGTCCACCAGGTGGGAGACCGGGATAAATACCGGGCAGGTAGCCCTTAATAATATATAGAGTTCCTGCTTGACCCTCAAAACGAAGTGTCGTCTCGTTATTGGGGGATCTGACTGTATGCTGATTGCCAGGAGTGTAAGCTGTTCATATTGCTTTTCCTGTTCGGCTGCTTCCAGGGTTCGTGTGTCTCTTGTTCGGAAGTTGGTGAATTCGTGTGGTTGGCAGCTCGGGAAGTTGGTGATTGCAGTAACTGCCGGAGGGTCTGAAAAGGGAATATCGCCTAAACGGAGTTGTGTGCGGAACGGTCCGTTACAATATATTTTGTTGTGGGGTGAAATTCAATTGCCAAAATAGCAATACCCTGAATCTGGTGTCACAGCTGTTGCAGGCCAAGTTTCATAGTGTCCGCAAAAACATATATTTTGTTCTGGGTTGAAATTCAATTGTCAAAATAGCAATACCATAAATCAGTGGTTTCAGCTGTGGCTGGCCAAGATTCATAGTGTCCGCAAAAATATATATTTTGTTGTGGGGTGAAATTCAATTGCCAAAATAGCAATACCCTGAATCTGGTGTCACAGCTGTTGCAGGCCAAGTTTCATAGTGTCCGCAAAAACATATATTTTGTTGTGGGGTGAAATTCAATTGCCAAAATAGGAATACCATGAATCTGGTGTCCCAGCTGTTGCAGGCCAAGTTTCATAGTGTCCGCAAAAACATATATTTTGTTCTGGAGTGAAATTCAATTGCCAAAATAGCAATACCATAAATCAGTGGTTTCAGCTGTGGCTGGCCAAGATTCATAGTGTCTGCAAAAACATATATTTTGTTGTGGGGTGAAATTCAATTGCCAAAATAGCAATACCCTGAATCTGGTGTCACAGCTGTTGCAGGCCAAGTTTCATAGTGTCCGCAAAAACATATATTTTGTTCTGGGGTGAAATTCAATTGTCAAAATTGCAATGCCATAAATCAGTGGTTTCAGCTGTGGCTGGCCAAGATTCATAGTGTCCGCAAAAATATATATTTTGTTGTGGGGTGAAATTCAATTGCCAAAATAGCAATACCCTTAATCTGGTGTCACAGCTGTTGCAGGCCAAGTTTCATAGTGTCCGCAAAAACATATATTTTGTTGTGGGGTGAAATTCAATTGCCAAAATAGCAATACCCTGAATCTGGTGTCCCAGCTGTTGCAGGCCAAGTTTCATAGTGTCCGCAAAAACATATATTTTGTTCTGGGGTGAAATTCCATTGCCAAAATAGCAATACTATGAATCAGTGGTTTCAGCTGTGGCTGGCCAAGATTCATAGTGTCCGCAAAAACATATATTTTGTTCTGGAGTGAAATTCAATTGCCAAAATAGCAATACCATAAATCATTGGTTTCAGCTGTGGCTGGCCAAGTTTCATAGTGTCTGCAAAAACATAAATTTTGTTCTGGGGTGAAATTCAATTGCCAAAATAGCAATACCATAAATCACTGGTTTCAGCTGTGGCTGGCCAAGATTCATAGTGTCCTCAAAAACATATATTTTGTTGTGGGGTGAAATTCAATTGCCAAAATAGCAACACCCTGAATCTGGTGTCCCAGCTGTTGCAGGCCAAGTTTCATAGTGTCCGTAAAAACATATATTTTGTTCTGGGGTAAAATTTAATTGCCAAAATAGCAAAACCACAAATCATTGGTTTCAGCTATGGCTGGTCAAGATTCATAGTGTCCCCAAAAACTTATATTTTGTTGTGGGGTGAAATTCAATTGCCAAAATAGCAATACCCTGAATCTGGTGTCCCAGCTGTTGCAGGCCAAGTTTCATAGTGTCCGCAAAAACATATATTTTGTTCTGGGGTGAAATTCAATTGCCAAAATAGCAATACCATAAATCAGTAGTTTCAGCTGTGGCTGGCCAAGATTCATAGTGTCCGCAAAAACATATATTTTGTTGTGGGGTGAAATTCAATTGCCAAAATAGCAATACCCTGAATCTGGTGTCCCAGCTGTTGCAGGCCAAGTTTCATAGTGTCCGCAAAAACATATATTTTGTTCTGGGGTGAAATTCAATTGCCAAAATAGCAATACCATAAATCAGTGGTTTCAGCTGTGGCTGGCCAAGATTCATAGTGTCCTCAAAAACATATATTTTGTTGTGGGGTGAAATTCAATTGCCAAAATAGCAATACCCTGAATCTGGTGTCCCAGCTGTTGCAGGCCAAGTTTCATAGTGTCCGCAAAAACATATATTTTGTTCTGGGGTGAAATTCAATTGCCAAAATAGCAATACCATAAATCAGTGGTTTCAGCTGTGGCTGGCCAAGATTCATAGTGTCCATAAAAACATATATTTTGTTGTGGGGTGAAATTCAATTGCCAAAATAGCAATACCCTGAATCTGGTGTCCCAGCTGTTGCAGGCCAAGTTTCATAGTGTCCGCAAAAACATATATTTTGTTCTGGGGTGAAATTCAATTGCCAAAATAGCAATACCCTGAATCTGGTGTCCCAGCTGTTGCAGGCCAAGTTTCATAGTGTCCGCAAAAACATATATTTTGTTCTGGGGTGAAATTCAATTGCCAAAATAGCAATACCATAAATCAGTGGTTTCAGCTGTGGCTGGCCAAGATTCATAGTGTCCGCAAAAACATATATTTTGTTGTGGGGTGAAATTCAATTGCCAAAATAGCAATACCCTGAATCTGGTGTCCCAGCTGTTGCAGGCCAAGTTTCATAGTGTCCGTAAAAACATATATTTTGTTCTGGGGTGAAATTCAATTGCCAAAATAGCAATACCATAAATCAGTGGTTTCAGCTGTGGCTGGCCAAGATTCATAGTGTCCGCAAAAACATATATTTTGTTGTGGGGTGAAATTCAATTGCCAAAATAGCAATACCCTGAATCTGGTGTCACAGCTGTTGCAGGCCAAGTTTCATAGTGTCCGCAAAAACATATATTTTGTTGTGGGGTGAAATTCAATTGCCAAAATAGCAATACCCTGAATCTGGTGTCCCAGCTGTTGCAGGCCAAGTTTCATAGTGTCCGCAAAAACATATATTTTGTTCTGGGGTGAAATTCAATTGACAAAATAGCAATACCATAAATCAGTGGTTTCAGCTGTGGCTTGCCAAGATTCATAATGTCTGCAAAAACATATATTTTGTTCTGGAGTGAAATTCAATTGACAAAATAGCAATACCATAAATCAGTGGTTTCAGCTGTGGCTTGCCAAGATTCATAGTGTCTGCAAAAACATATATTTTGTTGTGGGGTGAAATTCAATTGCCAAAATAGCAATACCGTGAATCTGGTTTCTCAGCTGTTGCGGGCCAAGTTTCATAGTGTCCACAAAAACATAAATTTTGTTCTGGGGTGAAATTCAATTGCCAAAATAGCAATACCATAAATCAGTGGTTTCAGCTGTGGCTGGCCAAGATTCATAGTGTCCTCAAAAACATATATTTTGTTGTGGGGTGAAATTCAATTGCCAAAATAGCAATACCCTGAATCTGGTGTCCCAGTTGTTGCAGGCCAAGTTTCATAGTGTCCGCAAAAACATATATTTTGTTCTGGGGTGAAATTCAATTGCCAAAATAGCAATACCATAAATCAGTGGTTTCAGCTGTGGCTGGCCAAGATTCATAGTGTCTGCAAAAACATATATTTTGTTGTGGGGTGAAATTCAATTGCCAAAATAGCAATACCCTGAATCTGGTGTCCCAGCTGTTGCAGGCCAAGTTTCATAGTGTCCGCAAAAACATATATTTTGTTCTGGGGTGAAATTCAATTGCCAAAATAGCAATACCATAAATCAGTGGTTTCAGCTGTGGCTGGCCAAGATTCATAGTGTCCTCAAAAACATATATTTTGTTGTGGGGTGAAATTCAATTGCCAAAATAGCAATACCCTGAATCTGGTGTCCCAGCTGTTGCAGGCCAAGTTTCATAGTGTCCGCAAAAACATATATTTTGTTCTGGGGTGAAATTCAATTGCCAAAATAGCAATACCATAAATCAGTGGTTTCAGCTGTGGCTGGCCAAGATTCATAGTGTCCGCAAAAACATATATTTTGTTGTGGGGTGAAATTCAATTGCCAAAATAGCAATACCCTGAATCTGGTGTCCCAGCTGTTGCAGGCCAAGTTTCATAGTGTCCGCAAAAACATATATTTTGTTCTGGGGTGAAATTCAATTGCCAAAATAGCAATACCATAAATCAGTGGTTTCAGCTGTGGCTGGCCAAGATTCATAGTGTCCGCAAAAACATATATTTTGTTGTGGGGTGAAATTCAATTGCCAAAATAGCAATACCCTGAATCTGGTGTCCCAGCTGTTGCAGGCCAAGTTTCATAGTGTCCGCAAAAACATATATTTTGTTCTGGGGTGAAATTCAATTGCCAAAATAGCAATACCATAAATCAGTGGTTTCAGCTGTGGCTGGCCAAGATTCATAGTGTCCGCAAAAACATATATTTTGTTGTGGGGTGAAATTCAATTGCCAAAATAGCAATACCCTGAATCTGGTGTCCCAGCTGTTGCAGGCCAAGTTTCATAGTGTCCGCAAAAACATATATTTTGTTGTGGGGTGAAATTCAATTGCCAAAATAGGAATACCATGAATCTGGTGTCCCAGCTGTTGCAGGCCAAGTTTCATAGTGTCCGCAAAAACATATATCTTGTTCTGGAGTGAAATTCAATTGCCAAAATAGCAATACCATAAATCAGTGGTTTCAGCTGTGGCTGGCCAAGATTCATAGTGTCTGCAAAAACATATATTTTGTTCTGGAGTGAAATTCAATTGACAAAATAGCAATACCATAAATCAGTGGTTTCAGCTGTGGCTTGCCAAGATTCATAGTGTCTGCAAAAACATATATTTTGTTGTGGGGTGAAATTCAATTGCCAAAATAGCAATACCGTGAATCTGGTTTCTCAGCTGTTGCGGGCCAAGTTTCATAGTGTCCACAAAAACATAAATTTTGTTCTGGGGTGAAATTCAATTGCCAAAATAGCAATACCATAAATCAGTGGTTTCAGCTGTGGCTGGCCAAGATTCATAGTGTCCTCAAAAACATATATTTTGTTGTGGGGTGAAATTCAATTGCCAAAATAGCAATACCCTGAATCTGGTGTCCCAGTTGTTGCAGGCCAAGTTTTATAGTGTCCGCAAAAACATATATTTTGTTCTGGGGTGAAATTCAATTGACAAAATAGCAATACCATAAATCAGTGGTTTCAGCTGTGGCTTGCCAAGATTCATAATGTCTGCAAAAACATATATTTTGTTGTGGGGTGAAATTCAATTGCCAAAATAGCAATACCCAGAATCTGGTTTCCCAGCTGTTGCAGGCCAAGTTTCATAGTGTCCGCAAAAACATAAATTTTGTTCTGGGGTGAAATTCAATTGCCAAAATAGCAATACCATAAATCAGTGGTTTCAGCTGTGGCTGGCCAAGATTCATAGTGTCCTCAAAAACATATATTTTGTTGTGGGGTGAAATTCAATTGCCAAAATAGCAATACCCTGAATCTGGTGTCACAGCTGTTGCAGGCCAAGTTTCATAGTGTCCGCAAAAACATATATTTTGTTCTGGGGTGAAATTCAATTGTCAAAATTGCAATGCCATAAATCAGTGGTTTCAGCTGTGGCTGGCCAAGATTCATAGTGTCCGCAAAAATATATATTTTGTTGTGGGGTGAAATTCAATTGCCAAAATAGCAATACCCTTAATCTGGTGTCACAGCTGTTGCAGGCCAAGTTTCATAGTGTCCGCAAAAACATATATTTTGTTGTGGGGTGAAATTCAATTGCCAAAATAGCAATACCCTGAATCTGGTGTCCCAGCTGTTGCAGGCCAAGTTTCATAGTGTCCGCAAAAACATATATTTTGTTCTGGGGTGAAATTCCATTGCCAAAATAGCAATACTATGAATCAGTGGTTTCAGCTGTGGCTGGCCAAGATTCATAGTGTCCGCAAAAACATATATTTTGTTCTGGAGTGAAATTCAATTGCCAAAATAGCAATACCATAAATCATTGGTTTCAGCTGTGGCTGGCCAAGTTTCATAGTGTCTGCAAAAACATAAATTTTGTTCTGGGGTGAAATTCAATTGCCAAAATAGCAATACCATAAATCACTGGTTTCAGCTGTGGCTGGCCAAGATTCATAGTGTCCTCAAAAACATATATTTTGTTGTGGGGTGAAATTCAATTGCCAAAATAGCAATACCCTGAATCTGGTGTCCCAGCTGTTGCAGGCCAAGTTTCATAGTGTCCGCAAAAACATATATTTTGTTCTGGGGTGAAATTTAATTGCCAAAATAGCAATACCACAAATCATTGGTTTCAGCTATGGCTGGTCAAGATTCATAGTGTCCCCAAAAACTTATATTTTGTTGTGGGGTGAAATTCAATTGCCAAAATAGCAATACCCTGAATCTGGTGTCCCAGCTGTTGCAGGCCAAGTTTCATAGTGTCCGCAAAAACATATATTTTGTTCTGGGGTGAAATTCAATTGCCAAAATAGCAATACCATAAATCAGTGGTTTCAGCTGTGGCTGGCCAAGATTCATAGTGTCCGCAAAAACATATATTTTGTTGTGGGGTGAAATTCAATTGCCAAAATAGCAATACCCTGAATCTGGTGTCCCAGCTGTTGCAGGCCAAGTTTCATAGTGTCAGCAAAAACATATATTTTGTTCTGGGGTGAAATTCAATTGCCAAAATAGCAATACCCTGAATCTGGTGTTCCAGCTGTTGCAGGCCAAGTTTCATAGTGTCCGCAAAAACATATATTTTGTTCTGGGGTGAAATTCAATTGCCAAAATAGCAATACCATAAATCAGTGGTTTCAGCTGTGGCTGGCCAAGATTCATAGTGTCCGCAAAAACATATATTTTGTTGTGGGGTGAAATTCAATTGCCAAAATAGCAATACCCTGAATCTGGTGTCCCAGCTGTTGCAGGCCAAGTTTCATAGTGTCCGCAAAAACATATATTTTGTTCTGGGGTGAAATTCAATTGCCAAAATAGCAATGCCATAAATCAGTGGTTTCAGCTGTGGCTGGCCAAGATTCATAGTGTCCGCAAAAACATATATTTTGTTGTGGGGTGAAATTCAATTGCCAAAATAGCAATACCCTGAATCTGGTGTCACAGCTGTTGCAGGCCAAGTTTTATAGTGTCCCCAAAAACATATATTTTGTTCTGGGGTGAAATTCAATTGACAAAATAGCAATACCATAAATCAGTGGTTTCAGCTGTGGCTTGCCAAGATTCATAGTGTCTGCAAAAACATATATTTTGTTGTGGGGTGAAATTCAATTGCCAAAATAGCAATACCGTGAATCTGGTTTCTCAGCTGTTGCGGGCCAAGTTTCATAGTGTCCGCAAAAACATAAATTTTGTTCTGGGGTGAAATTCAATTGCCAAAATAGCAATACCATAAATCAGTGGTTTCAGCTGTGGCTGGCCAAGATTCATAGTGTCCTCAAAAACATATATTTTGTTGTGGGGTGAAATTCAATTGCCAAAATAGCAATACCATGAATCTAGTGGTTTCAGCTGTGGCTGGCCAAGTTTCATAGTGTCCTGCAAAATATATATTTTGTTCTGGGGTGAAATTCAATTGCTAAAATAGCAATACCATAAATCAGTGGTTTCAGCTGTGGCTTGCCAAGATTCATAGTGTCTGCAAAAACATATATTTTGTTGTGGGGTGAAATTCAATTGCCAAAATAGCAATACCCTGAATCTGGTGTCCCAGCTGTTGCAGGCCAAGTTTCATAGTGTCAGCAAAAACATATATTTTGTTCTGGGGTGAAATTCAATTGCCAAAATAGCAATACCCTGAATCTGTGTGTCCCAGCTGTTGCAGGCCAAGTTTCATAGTGTCCGCAAAAACATATATTTTGTTCTGGGGTGAAATTCAATTGCCAAAATAGCAATACCATAAATCAGTAGTTTCAGCTGTGGCTGGCCAAGATTCATAGTGTCCGCAAAAACATATATTTTGTTATGGGGTGAAATTCAATTGCCAAAATAGCAATACCATAAATCAGTAGTTTCAGCTGTGGCTGGCCAAGATTCATAGTGTCCACAAAAACATATATTTTGTTGTGGGGTGAAATTCAATTGCCAAAATAGCAATACCCTGAATCTGGTGTCCCAGCTGTTGCAGGCCAAGTTTCATAGTGTCTGCAAAAACATATATTTTGTTCTGGGGTGAAATTCAATTGCCAAAATAGCAATACCATAAATCAGTAGTTTCAGCTGTGGCTGGCCAAGATTCATAGTGTCCGCAAAAACATATATTTTGTTGTGGGGTGAAATTCAATTGCCAAAATAGCAATACCCTGAATCTAGTGTCCCAGCTGTTGCAGGCCAAGTTTCATAGTGTCAGCAAAAACATATATTTTGTTCTGGGGTGAAATTCAATTGCCAAAATAGCAATACCCTGAATCTAGTGTCCCAGCTGTTGCAGGCCAAGTTTCATAGTGTCCGCAAAAACATATATTTTGTTCTGGAGTGAAATTCAATTGCCAAAATAGCAATACCATAAATCAGTAGTTTCAGCTGTGGCTGGCCAAGATTCATAGTGTCCGCAAAAACATATATTTTGTTGTGGGGTGAAATTCAATTGCCAAAATAGCAATACCCTGAATCTGGTGTCCCAGCTGTTGCAGGCCAAGTTTCATAGTGTCCGCAAAAACATATATTTTGTTCTGGGGTGAAATTCAATTGTCAAAATAGCAATGCCATAAATCAGTGGTTTCAGCTGTGGCTGGCCAAGATTCATAGTGTCCACAAAAACATATATTTTGTTGTGGGGTGAAATTCAATTGCCAAAATAGCAATACCCTGAATCTGGTGTCCCAGCTGTTGCAGGCCAAGTTTCATAGTGTCCGCAAAAACATATATTTTGTTCTGGAGTGAAATTCAATTGACAAAATAGCAATACCATAAATCAGTGGTTTCAGCTGTGGCTGGCCAAGATTCATAGTGTCTGCAAAAACATATATTTTGTTCTGGAGTGAAATTCAATTGACAAAATAGCAATACCATAAATCAGTGGTTTCAGCTGTGGCTTGCCAAGATTCATAGTGTCTGCAAAAACATATATTTTGTTGTGGGGTGAAATTCAATTGCCAAAATAGCAATACCGTGAATCTGGTTTCTCAGCTGTTGCGGGCCAAGTTTCATAGTGTCCACAAAAACATAAATTTTGTTCTGGGGTGAAATTCAATTGCCAAAATAGCAATACCATAAATCAGTGGTTTCAGCTGTGGCTGGCCAAGATTCATAGTGTCCTCAAAAACATATATTTTGTTGTGGGGTGAAATTCAATTGCCAAAATAGCAATACCCTGAATCTGGTGTCCCAGTTGTTGCAGGCCAAGTTTTATAGTGTCCGCAAAAACATATATTTTGTTCTGGGGTGAAATTCAATTGACAAAATAGCAATACCATAAATCAGTGGTTTCAGCTGTGGCTTGCCAAGATTCATAATGTCTGCAAAAACATATATTTTGTTGTGGGGTGAAATTCAATTGCCAAAATAGCAATACCCAGAATCTGGTTTCCCAGCTGTTGCAGGCCAAGTTTCATAGTGTCCGCAAAAACATAAATTTTGTTCTGGGGTGAAATTCAATTGCCAAAATAGCAATACCATAAATCAGTGGTTTCAGCTGTGGCTGGCCAAGATTCATAGTGTCCTCAAAAACATATATTTTGTTGTGGGGTGAAATTCAATTGCCAAAATAGCAATACCCTGAATCTGGTGTCACAGCTGTTGCAGGCCAAGTTTCATAGTGTCCGCAAAAACATATATTTTGTTCTGGGGTGAAATTCAATTGTCAAAATTGCAATGCCATAAATCAGTGGTTTCAGCTGTGGCTGGCCAAGATTCATAGTGTCCGCAAAAATATATATTTTGTTGTGGGGTGAAATTCAATTGCCAAAATAGCAATACCCTTAATCTGGTGTCACAGCTGTTGCAGGCCAAGTTTCATAGTGTCCGCAAAAACATATATTTTGTTGTGGGGTGAAATTCAATTGCCAAAATAGCAATACCCTGAATCTGGTGTCCCAGCTGTTGCAGGCCAAGTTTCATAGTGTCCGCAAAAACATATATTTTGTTCTGGGGTGAAATTCCATTGCCAAAATAGCAATACTATGAATCAGTGGTTTCAGCTGTGGCTGGCCAAGATTCATAGTGTCCGCAAAAACATATATTTTGTTCTGGAGTGAAATTCAATTGCCAAAATAGCAATACCATAAATCATTGGTTTCAGCTGTGGCTGGCCAAGTTTCATAGTGTCTGCAAAAACATAAATTTTGTTCTGGGGTGAAATTCAATTGCCAAAATAGCAATACCATAAATCACTGGTTTCAGCTGTGGCTGGCCAAGATTCATAGTGTCCTCAAAAACATATATTTTGTTGTGGGGTGAAATTCAATTGCCAAAATAGCAACACCCTGAATCTGGTGTCCCAGCTGTTGCAGGCCAAGTTTCATAGTGTCCGCAAAAACATATATTTTGTTCTGGGGTAAAATTTAATTGCCAAAATAGCAAAACCACAAATCATTGGTTTCAGCTATGGCTGGTCAAGATTCATAGTGTCCCCAAAAACTTATATTTTGTTGTGGGGTGAAATTCAATTGCCAAAATAGCAATACCCTGAATCTGGTGTCCCAGCTGTTGCAGGCCAAGTTTCATAGTGTCCGCAAAAACATATATTTTGTTCTGGGGTGAAATTCAATTGCCAAAATAGCAATACCATAAATCAGTAGTTTCAGCTGTGGCTGGCCAAGATTCATAGTGTCCGCAAAAACATATATTTTGTTGTGGGGTGAAATTCAATTGCCAAAATAGCAATACCCTGAATCTGTGTGTCCCAGCTGTTGCAGGCCAAGTTTCATAGTGTCAGCAAAAACATATATTTTGTTCTGGGGTGAAATTCAATTGCCAAAATAGCAATACCCTGAATCTGGTGTCCCAGCTGTTGCAGGCCAAGTTTCATAGTGTCCGCAAAAACATATATTTTGTTCTGGAGTGAAATTCAATTGCCAAAATAGCAATACCATAAATCAGTGGTTTCAGCTGTGGCTGGCCAAGATTCATAGTGTCCGCAAAAACATATATTTTGTTGTGGGGTGAAATTCAATTGCCAAAATAGCAATACCCTGAATCTGGTGTCCCAGCTGTTGCAGGCCAAGTTTCATAGTGTCCGCAAAAACATATATTTTGTTCTGGGGTGAAATTCAATTGCCAAAATAGCAATACCATAAATCAGTGGTTTCAGCTGTGGCTGGCCAAGATTCATAGTGTCCGCAAAAACATATATTTTGTTGTGGGGTGAAATTCAATTGCCAAAATAGCAATACCCTGAATCTGGTGTCCCAGCTGTTGCAGGCCAAGTTTCATAGTGTCCGCAAAAACATATATTTTGTTGTGGGGTGAAATTCAATTGCCAAAATAGCAATACCATGAATCTAGTGGTCTCAGCTGTTGCAGGCCAAGTTTCATAGTGTCCGCAAAAACATATATTTTGTTCTGGGGTGAAATTCAATTGCCAAAATAGCAATACCATAAATCAGTGGTTTCAGCTGTGGCTGGCCAAGATTCATAGTGTCCGCAAAAACATATATTTTGTTGTGGGGTGAAATTCAATTGCCAAAATAGCAATACCCTGAATCTGGTGTCTCAGCTGTAGCAGGCCAAGTTTCATAGTGTCCGCAAAAACATATATTTTGTTGTGGGGTGAAATTCAATTGCCAAAATAGCAATACCCTGAATCTGGTGTCCCAGCTGTTGCAGGCCAAGTTTCATAGTGTCCGCAAAAACATATATTTTGTTCTGGGGTGAAATTCAATTGCCAAAATAGCAATACCATGAATCAGTGGTTTCAGCTGTGGCTGGCCAAGATTCATAGTGTCCGCAAAAACATATATTTTGTTCTGGGGTGAAATTCAATTGCCAAAATAGCAATACCATAAATCTAGTGGTTTCAGCTGTGGCTGGCCAAGTTTCATAGTGTCTGCAAAAACATATATTTTGTTCTGGGGTGAAATTCAATTGCCAAAATAGCAATACCATAAATCAGTGGTTTCAGCTGTGGCTGGCCAAGATTCATAGTGTCCTCAAAAACATATATTTTGTTGTGGGGTGAAATTCAATTGCCAAAATAGCAATACCCTGAATCTGGTGTCCCAGCTGTTGCAGGCCAAGTTTCATAGTGTCCGTAAAAACATATATTTTGTTCTGGGGTGAAATTCAATTGCCAAAATAGCAATACCATAAATCATTGGTTTCAGCTGTGGCTGGCCAAGATTCATAGTGTCCGCAAAAACATATATTTTGTTCTGGGGTGAAATTCAATTGCCAAAATAGCAATACCATGAATCAGTGGTTTCAGCTGTGGCTGGCCAAGATTCATAGTGTCCGCAAAAACATATATTTTGTTCTAGGGTGAAATTCAATTGCCAAAATAGCAATACCATAAATCATTGGTTTCAGCTGTGGCTGGCCAAGTTTCATAGTGTCTGCAAAAACATATATTTTGTTCTGGGGTGAAATTCAATTGCCAAAATAGCAATACCATAAATCACTGGTTTCAGCTGTGGCTGGCCAAGATTCATAGTGTCCTCAAAAACATATATTTTGTTGTGGGGTGAAATTCAATTGCCAAAATAGCAACACCCTGAATCTGGTGTCCCAGCTGTTGCAGGCCAAGTTTCATAGTGTCCGCAAAAACATATATTTTGTTCTGGGGTGAAATTCAATTGCCAAAATAGCAATACCATAAATCATTGGTTTCAGCTGTGGCTGGCCAAGATTCATAGTGTCCCCAAAAACATATATTTTGTTGTGGGGTGAAATTCAATTGCCAAAATAGCAATACCCTGAATCTGGTGTCCCAGCTGTTGCAGGCCAAGTTTCATAGTGTCCGCAAAAACATATATTTTGTTCTGGGGTGAAATTCAATTGCCAAAATAGCAATACCATAAATCAGTGGTTTCAGCTGTGGCTGGCCAAGATTCATAGTGTCCGCAAAAACATATATTTTGTTGTGGGGTGAAATTCAATTGCCAAAATAGCAATACCCTGAATCTGGTGTCCCAGCTGTTGCAGGCCAAGTTTCATAGTGTCAGCAAAAACATATATTTTGTTCTGGGGTGAAATTCAATTGCCAAAATAGCAATACCCTGAATCTGGTGTCCCAGCTGTTGCAGGCCAAGTTTCATAGTGTCCGCAAAAACATATATTTTGTTCTGGGGTGAAATTCAATTGCCAAAATAGCAATACCATAAATCAGTGGTTTCAGCTGTGGCTGGCCAAGATTCATAGTGTCCGCAAAAACATATATTTTGTTGTGGGGTGAAATTCAATTGCCAAAATAGCAATACCCTGAATCTGGTGTCCCAGCTGTTGCAGGCCAAGTTTCATAGTGTCCGCAAAAACATATATTTTGTTCTGGGGTGAAATTCAATTGCCAAAATAGCAATACCATAAATCAGTGGTTTCAGCTGTGGCTGGCCAAGATTCATAGTGTCCGCAAAAACATATATTTTGTTGTGGGGTGAAATTCAATTGCCAAAATAGCAATACCCTGAATCTGGTGTCACAGCTGTTGCAGGCCAAGTTTCATAGTGTCCGCAAAAACATATATTTTGTTGTGGGGTGAAATTCAATTGCCAAAATAGCAATACCATGAATCTGGTGTCCCAGCTGTTGCAGGCCAAGTTTCATAGTGTCCGCAAAAACATATATTTTGTTCTGGGGTGAAATTCAATTGCCAAAATAGCAATACCATAAATCAGTGGTTTCAGCTGTGGCTGGCCAAGATTCATAGTGTCCGCAAAAACATATATTTTGTTGTGGGGTGAAATTCAATTGCCAAAATAGCAATACCCTGAATCTGGTGTCCCAGCTGTTGCAGGCCAAGTTTCATAGTGTCCGCAAAAACATATATTTTGTTCTGGGGTGAAATTCAATTGCCAAAATAGCAATACCATGAATCAGTGGTTTCAGCTGTGGCTGGCCAAGATTCATAGTGTCCGTAAAAACATATATTTTGTTCTGGGGTGAAATTCAATTGCCAAAATAGCAATACCATAAATCAGTGGTTTCAGCTGTGGCTGGCCAAGTTTCATAGTGTCTGCAAAAACATATATTTTGTTCTGGGGTGAAATTCAATTGCCAAAATAGCAATACCATAAATCACTGGTTTCCAGCTGTGGCTGGCCAAGATTCATAGTGTCCTCAAAAACATATATTTTGTTGTGGGGTGAAATTCAATTGCCAAAATAGCAATACCCTGAATCTGGTGTCCCAGCTGTTGCAGGCCAAGTTTCATAGTGTCCGTAAAAACATATATTTTGTTCTGGGGTGAAATTCAATTGCCAAAATAGCAATACCATAAATCAGTGGTTTCAGCTATGGCTGGTCAAGATTCATAGTGTCCCCAAAAACATATATTTTGTTGTGGGGTGAAATTCAATTGCCAAAATAGCAATACCCTGAATCTGGTGTCCCAGCTGTTGCAGGCCAAGTTTCATAGTGTCCGCAAAAACATATATTTTGTTCTGGGGTGAAATTCAATTGCCAAAATAGCAATACCATAAATCAGTAGTTTCAGCTGTGGCTGGCCAAGATTCATAGTGTCCGCAAAAACATATATTTTGTTGTGGGGTGAAATTCAATTGCCAAAATAGCAATACCCTGAATCTGGTGTCCCAGCTGTTGCAGGCCAAGTTTCATAGTGTCCGCAAAAACATATATTTTGTTCTGGGGTGAAATTCAATTGCCAAAATAGCAATACCCTGAATCTGGTGTCCCAGCTGTTGCAGGCCAAGTTTCATAGTGTCCGCAAAAACATATATTTTGTTCTGGGGTGAAATTCAATTGCCAAAATAGCAATACCATAAATCAGTGGTTTCAGCTGTGGCTGGCCAAGATTCATAGTGTCCATAAAAACATATATTTTGTTGTGGGGTGAAATTCAATTGCCAAAATAGCAATACCCTGAATCTGGTGTCCCAGCTGTTGCAGGCCAAGTTTCATAGTGTCCGCAAAAACATATATTTTGTTCTGGGGTGAAATTCAATTGCCAAAATAGCAATACCATAAATCAGTGGTTTCAGCTGTGGCTGGCCAAGATTCATAGTGTCCGCAAAAACATATATTTTGTTGTGGGGTGAAATTCAATTGCCAAAATAGCAATACCATGAATCTGGTGTCCCAGCTGTTGCAGGCCAAGTTTCATAGTGTCCATAAAAACATATATTTTGTTCTGGGGTGAAATTCAATTGCCAAAATAGCAATACCATGAATCTGGTGTCCCAGCTGTTGCAGGCCAAGTTTCATAGTGTCCGCAAAAACATATATTTTGTTCTGGGGTGAAATTCAATTGCCAAAATAGCAATACCATAAATCAGTGGTTTCAGCTGTGGCTGGCCAAGATTCATAGTGTCTGCAAAAACATATATTTTGTTCTGGGGTGAAATTCAATTGCCAAAATAGCAATACCATAAATCTAGTGGTTTCAGCTGTGGCTGGCCAAGATTCATAGTGTCTGCAAAAACATATATTTTGTTCTGGGGTGAAATTCAATTGCCAAAATAGCAATACCATGAATCTGGTGTCTCAGCTGTTGCGGGCCAAGTTTCATAGTGTCCACAAAAACATATATTTTGTTCTGGGGTGAAATTCAATTGCCAAAATAGCAATACCATAAATCAGTGGTTTCAGCTGTGGCTGGCCAAGATTCATAGTGTCCTCAAAAACATATATTTTGTTGTGGGGTGAAATTCAATTGCCAAAATAGCAATACCCTGAATCTGGTGTCCCAGCTGTTGCAGGCCAAGTTTCATAGTGTCCGCAAAAACATATATTTTGTTCTGGGGTGAAATTCAATTGCCAAAATAGCAATACCATAAATCAGTGGTTTCAGCTGTGGCTGGCCAAGATTCATAGTGTCCGCAAAAACATATATTTTGTTGTGGGGTGAAATTCAATTGCCAAAATAGCAATACCCTGAATCTGGTGTCCCAGCTGTTGCAGGCCAAGTTTCATAGTGTCCGCAAAAACATATATTTTGTTCTGGGGTGAAATTCAATTGCCAAAATAGCAATACCATAAATCAGTGGTTTCAGCTGTGGCTGGCCAAGATTCATAGTGTCCGCAAAAACATATATTTTGTTGTGGGCAGGGCTGGGACAAGGTCCACCACCAACAGAGGCTGAGCTTTCCAAGTGCGCCGCCCCCTACTTCACTTCAGGGCAGACTCATCTCACGATCTATCCCTTCCGGGGCCTGGGCTGGGTCGTGACGCAGTGCTGTGCTGCTGCCCGCGCTGCTCCTGGTCTCCAAATTGCGCACTTGTGACCTGACTGAGTACTGACTGAGTACAGCGCGTCAGGTCAAAGTGAACGCTGTACGCAGCCAGTCAGGCAAGCGACTGAGCAGAGACCAGAGCAGCGGAGCAGCCGAGCCAGGAGGCGGAGCGGGGAGGAGCACGTAAGTCAGTGCCAAGTGCTCACTACTCCCTCCAGCGGCCGGCAGCCCGGCAGGAGCGCCAGCAGCAGCGACTTGGTCCAGTGGCATGTATGGAGTCTGCAAGAAGCATAAGCCTCTAGGAAATCAACTGTAATTGGTTTGCTGTAATGCTCTGCGGGGGTGCTTTAATGCTCTGCAATGGGGGTGGGGTTGTTGTAATGCTCTGCAAGGGGGTGGGGTTGCTGTATTGCTCTGCAAGACCCCCAATATACTGCGTAGATAGCCCCCATATACTGCGCAGACCTCAATATACTACACAGGCAAACCCCCAATATACTGCATAGATAGCCCCCATATACTGCTCAGACCTCAATATACTACGCAGACAGCCCCCATATACTGCGCAGACCCCCATATACTGCATAGATAGCCCCACATATACCCTATATAATTACAGCAACCCCCTTGCAGAGCATTACAGCAACCCCTTGCAGAGCATTACAGCAACCTCCAACCCCCTTGCAGAGCATTAGAGCAACCCCCAACCCCTTGCAGAGCATTAGAGCAACCCCCAACCCCCATGCAGAGCATTAGAGCAACCCCAACCCCCTTGCAGAGCATTAGAGCAACCCCAACCCCCTTGCAGAGCATTACAGCATCCCCACCTTGCAGAGCAATACAGCATCCCCCTTGCAGAGCAATACAGCAACCCCCTTGCAGATCATTAAAGCAACCCCACCCCTTGCAGAGCATTACAGCAACCCCACCACCCCTTGCAGAGCATTAAAGCAACCCCCACCCCCTGCAGAGCATTACAGCAAACCAATTACAGTTGATTTCCCCAGAGGCTTATGCTTCTTGCAGACTCCAGACTATCTCTATAGGCCCCCTGCAGAGTTTTACTTACACCCACATACACCCACCAAGAGAAAACCTCACCTGCTACTGGCTCCACTCATAAACCCAGGAAATCAACTGTGCTTCTTGCAGACTCCAGACTGGCTCCGCCTACTGGAGTCTGGTCACATGAGCATGACATCATCAAAGGTCCTTTAGCTGGCTAGGAAATAGCATCTACAGTCAGTGCAGCGCCGGGGTGAGTGGGGATGCTAGTGCTGTTGGGTCAGGGGTCCGGGTGTCACCCGGTGCGGCCCGCACACCTCGCAATGCCACTGACATGGTCAGTGGCCTGCCTGCCGCCCAGAGGCTGGGGAGCTGGCCTGCGCCCTGACGCTGGAGCGCCCTGAGGCTGGAGCCTCCCCAGCCTCTGTGTCGGCCCGGCCCTGGTTGTGGGGTGAAATTCAATTGCCAAAATAGCAATACCCTGAATCTGGTGTCCCAGCTGTTGCAGGCCAAGTTTCATAGTGTCAGCAAAAACATATATTTTGTTCTGGGGTGAAATTCAATTGCCAAAATAGCAATACCCTGAATCTGGTGTCCCAGCTGTTGCAGGCCAAGTTTCATAGTGTCCATAAAAACATATATTTTGTTCTGGAGTGAAATTCAATTGCCAAAATAGCAATACCATAAATCAGTGGTTTCAGCTGTGGCTGGCCAAGATTCATAGTGTCTGCAAAAACATATATTTTGTTCTGGGGTGAAATTCAATTGCCAAAATAGCAATACCCTGAATCTGGTGTCCCAGCTGTTGCAGGCCAAGTTTCATAGTGTCCGCAAAAACATATATTTTGTTCTGGGGTGAAATTCAATTGCCAAAATAGCAATACCATAAATCAGTGGTTTCAGCTGTGGCTGGCCAAGATTCATAGTGTCCGCAAAAACATATATTTTGTTGTGGGGTGAAATTCAATTGCCAAAATAGCAATACCCTGAATCTGGTGTCTCAGCTGTTGCAGGCCAAGTTTCATAGTGTCCGCAAAAACATATATTTTGTTCTGGAGTGAAATTCAATTGACAAAATAGCAATACCATAAATCAGTGGTTTCAGCTGTGGCTTGCCAAGATTCATAGTGTCTGCAAAAACATATATTTTGTTGTGGGGTGAAATTCAATTGCCAAAATAGCAATACCGTGAATCTGGTTTCTCAGCTGTTGCAGGCCAAGTTTCATAGTGTCCACAAAAACATAAATTTTGTTCTGGGGTGAAATTCAATTGCCAAAATAGCAATACCATAAATCAGTGGTTTCAGCTGTGGCTGGCCAAGATTCATAGTGTCCTCAAAAACATATATTTTGTTGTGGGGTGAAATTCAATTGCCAAAATAGCAATACCCTGAATCTGGTGTCCCAGCTGTTGCAGGCCAAGTTTCATAGTGTCCTGCAAAACATATATTTTGTTCTGGGGTGAAATTCAATTGCCAAAATAGCAATACCATAAATCAGTGGTTTCAGCTGTGGCTTGCCAAGATTCATAGTGTCTGCAAAAACATATATTTTGTTGTGGGGTGAAATTCAATTGCCAAAATAGCAATACCCAGAATCTGGTTTCCCAGCTGTTGCAGGCCAAGTTTCATAGTGTCCGCAAAAACATAAATTTTGTTCTGGGGTGAAATTCAATTGCCAAAATAGCAATACCATAAATCAGTGGTTTCAGCTGTGGCTGGCCAAGATTCATAGTGTCCTCAAAAACATATATTTTGTTGTGGGGTGAAATTCAATTGCCAAAATAGCAATACCCTGAATCTGGTGTCACAGCTGTTGCAGGCCAAGTTTCATAGTGTCCGCAAAAACATATATTTTGTTCTGGGGTGAAATTCAATTGTCAAAATTGCAATGCCATAAATCAGTGGTTTCAGCTGTGGCTGGCCAAGATTCATAGTGTCCGCAAAAATATATATTTTGTTGTGGGGTGAAATTCAATTGCCAAAATAGCAATACCCTTAATCTGGTGTCACAGCTGTTGCAGGCCAAGTTTCATAGTGTCCGCAAAAACATATATTTTGTTGTGGGGTGAAATTCAATTGCCAAAATAGCAATACCCTGAATCTGGTGTCCCAGCTGTTGCAGGCCAAGTTTCATAGTGTCCGCAAAAACATATATTTTGTTCTGGGGTGAAATTCCATTGCCAAAATAGCAATACTATGAATCAGTGGTTTCAGCTGTGGCTGGCCAAGATTCATAGTGTCCGCAGAAACATATATTTTGTTCTGGAGTGAAATTCAATTGCCAAAATAGCAATACCATAAATCATTGGTTTCAGCTGTGGCTGGCCAAGTTTCATGGTGTCTGCAAAAACATAAATTTTGTTCTGGGGTGAAATTCAATTGCCAAAATAGCAATACCATAAATCACTGGTTTCAGCTGTGGCTGGCCAAGATTCATAGTGTCCTCAAAAACATATATTTTGTTGTGGGGTGAAATTCAATTGCCAAAATAGCAACACCCTGAATCTGGTGTCCCAGCTGTTGCAGGCCAAGTTTCATAGTTTCCGTAAAAACATATATTTTGTTCTGGGGTAAAATTTAATTGCCAAAATAGCAAAACCACAAATCATTGGTTTCAGCTATGGCTGGTCAAGATTCATAGTGTCCCCAAAAACTTATATTTTGTTGTGGGGTGAAATTCAATTGCCAAAATAGCAATACCCTGAATCTGGTGTCCCAGCTGTTGCAGGCCAAGTTTCATAGTGTCCGCAAAAACATATATTTTGTTCTGGGGTGAAATTCAATTGCCAAAATAGCAATACCCTGAATCTGGTGTCCCAGCTGTTGCAGGCCAAGTTTCATAGTGTCCGCAAAAACATATATTTTGTTGTGGGGTGAAATTCAATTGCCAAAATAGCAATACCATGAATCTAGTGGTCCCAGCTGTTGCAGGCCAAGTTTCATAGTGTCCGCAAAAACATATATTTTGTTCTGGGGTGAAATTCAATTGCCAAAATAGCAATACCATAAATCAGTGGTTTCAGCTGTGGCTGGCCAAGATTCATAGTGTCCGCAAAAACATATATTTTGTTGTGGGGTGAAATTCAATTGCCAAAATAGCAATACCATGAATCTGGTGTCTCAGCTGTTGCAGGCCAAGTTTCATAGTGTCCGCAAAAACATATATTTTGTTCTGGGGTGAAATTCAATTGCCAAAATAGCAATACCATAAATCAGTGGTGTTCCAGCTGTGGCTGGCCAAGATTCATAGTGTCCGCAAAAACATATATTTTGTTCTGGGGTGAAATTCAATTGCCAAAATAGCAA
>JAKVIS010002160.1:0-25105 GCA_033119425.1 Bufotes viridis
CCCCATGTCAAGTGATATGACTAGAGCCCATATAACATTTATTCCCCAAGGAGGGAAAGACCATACCCAATGCTCTAATTTCAGGCCTATATCCCTCCTTAATATTGACCTAAAGCTATTGGCCAAAATGTTGGCGAACCGCTTGGCACCTATACTGCCATCATTGATCCACAGAGATCAAGTTGGTTTTATCAAACATAGGGAAGGCAAGGACAACACCGCCAGAGTGCTCAACATTCTTCATTATGTACATAAAAACATTTGCCCTTGGTCCTTAACTCAACACGGCACTTTAGATACTCTCCTCCGTCCTTTGACCTGGATCGAGGCTCTTATATCGCAATCTACCTCTCCTGTCAAATTGATCTCTCAGATCCATAATAGACTTAGGACTACTCCTACCTTCCACACCCCTGACTACATCCGCCTGTGGAAAAAAGACTTGGATAGATCCTTTGATCTCATTGACCTCCGATCCATCTACCTTTCTTCACATTCTTTCTCGCGATGTGTTAAAGTTCAGGAAAACAGCTTTAAAATTTTATCCCGCTGGTATAAAACTCCTGACAAAACCGGTCTTTACTCAGCCCTAGCCTCAGACACATGCTGGAGATGTTCAACGGACAGGGGAACATATTTCCATATTTGGTGGAATTGTCCCGCGTTAGTACCCTGGTGGCGAGAGATTTTTAGGATCAGGAATCAAATCTGTGGGTCATCCTTTCCCATCACCCCGAGATAGCTCTGTTGAATTTATATCCCAAAAGACCAGTTTGGCTGAGGTTCGGCTGTTTAGATATCTGCTTAGCGCAGCAAAACTTCTCTTACCTACCCATTGGTTAACACCAACAGTTCCTTCGTTGGAACAGTGGTACCTCGAAATCGACTCAGATATATAGATTGGAGGAATTGTCCTCTTGGGAGTTAAGATCCCACCATGCCTTTGTTAAAGTTTGGACGAGGTGTAGCTCTTACAGAGGGTACCAAAGCTAATCTCTATCCCTTCACCCCCTTTTTACTATATCCCTTCCATTACTCAGTTCACAAGAGTTCCAAGCTCTGCTTATAGGACATACATTCTCTTGCTCATACTCACCACTTTAGCTACTATGACCAAAAGTCTCTTTAGCTCTGCGGGGTCCACTCGGATTGAGACTGCTGGAGCTATTCAGAGCTCTGTGTACTTAATGTATCTTTATCTAGAAGGTCTCCGACCCCAACTCTGCATACCGGACATGAACCCAGTTTCTTATTGTATTTCTTATTGTATTTCATGCAATTTGAATTTTTTGCAGTACCTAACCACTCTTATCAGGAGGCTACTGTCTTACCCTCCTGAGATCGCATATTTATGTCTCTATCTGTACTATATGCTTTTCATCAATAAAAAGTTAAAAAAAAAAAAAAAAAAAGAAAGGAGATGAGTCCAACCATGGTTGCACCCACTCTTCCCCGGGACCTAAAGCAGCCAGTCTTTATTTTATGTATATCAAGGGTTGAAACGCCCTACTATAAAACAGTAAAAATGCAAACCTCATATTTGAAATTTAATCAATTAGCTTTGACTGTGAAAATTTGGACAGCAGGAACTTTTCCAAATTTAAAATTTTTAGCATTTAGGTGGACATTTATTAAGTTTGCTATACCAATTTTGTGGCGTAAAAATGTTGAAAGTGGCTCAGGATTTCAGAACACATTTTACAGTGGATATATAAAGTCTACACACCCCTGTTAAAATGTCAGGTTTCTGTGCTGTAAAAAATAAGACAAAGATAAATCACTTCAAAACTTTTTCCACCTTAAATGTGACCTATAAACTGTACCACTCAATTGAAAAACAAAATGAAATCTTTTAGGTGGAGGGAAGAAAACAAAAAACATAAAATAATGTGTTTGCATAAGTGTGCACATCCTCTAATAACTGGGGATGTAGCTGTGTTCAGAATTAAGCAATCACTTTGAAAATCATGTTAAATAGGAGTCAGCATACACCTGCCATCATGTAAAGTGCCTCTGATTAAACCCAAATAAAGTTCAGCTGCTCTAGTTGGTCTGTCCTGAAATTTTCTTAGTCGCATCCCACAGCAAAGGCCATGGTCCACAGAGAGCTTCCAAAGCATCAGTGAGATGTCATCATTGTTAAAAGGTATCAGTCAGGAGAAGGGTACAAAGAATGTCCAAGGCATTAGATATACCATGGAACTCAGTGAAGACAGTCATCATCAAGTGGTGAAAATATGGCACAACAGTGACATTACCAAGAAATGGACGTCCCCCAAAATTGATGAAAAGACGAGAAGAAAACTGGTCTGGGAGGCTACAGTAGCATTAAAGGAGCTGCAGGAATATCTGGCAAGTACTGGCTGTGTGGTACATGTGACAACAATATCCCATATTCTTCATATGTCTGGGCTATGGGGTAGAGTGGCAAGACAAAAGCCTTTTCTTACGGAAGAAAAACATCCAAGCCAAGCTACATTTTACAAAAACACATCTGAAGTCTCCCAAAGCGTGTGAGAAAAGTTTTTTGTCTGATGAAACTAAGGCTCCATTCACACGATCGTATCTTGTCTGCAAAAAACGGATCCGTGTCTGCAAAAAAACGGATCCGTGTCCGCAAAAAAACAGATTGCGTTCCGTTTTTTTGCTGATCAATAGACTTTAATAGGGCTATGTCCTGATTTTCACTGAGGACATGTTTCATTTTTTTTGCTGAGCTGTGCAATGGAAGAAAAGTGAATGGGACAGCATCTAATCTGCAAAAAACGGATCCGTTTTTTTGCGGACAAAATACGGTCATGTGAATGGAGCCTAAGGTTGAACTTTTTGGCCATAATTCCAAATAATATGTTTGGTGCAAAAACAACACTGCACATCACCAAAAAAACACCATACTCACAGTGAAGCATGGTGGTGGCAGCATCATGCTTATGGGCTGTTTTTCTTCAGCTGGAACTGGGGCCTTAGTTGAGATAGAGGGAATTATGAGCAGTTCCAAATACTAGTCAATATTGGCACCATACCTTCAGGCTTCTGCTAGAAAGCTGAACATGAAGATAAACTTCATCTTTCAGCATGACAACGACCCAAAGCATACATCCAAATCAACAAAGGAATGGCTTCACCAGAAGAAGATTAAAGTTTTGGAATGGCCCAGCCAGAGCCCAGACCTGAATTTGATTGAAAATCTATGGGGTGATCTGAAGAGGGCTGTGCACAGGAGATGCCCTTGCAATCTGACAGATTTGGAGTGTTTTTGCAAAAGGAGTGGGCAAATCTTGCCAAGTCAAAATGTGCCATGCTGATAGACTCATACCCCAAAAGACTGATTGCTGCAATAAAATCAAAGGTGCTTTAACAAAGTATTAGTTTAAGGGTGTGCACACTTATGCAACTATATTATTTTATTTTTATATCTTTTCTTCCCTCTACCTAAAAATTTCAGTTTGTTTTTCAATTGAGTTGTACGGTTTATAGGTCACATTAAAGGTGGAAAAGCATTCTGAAAGGATTTATCTTTTTCTCACTTTTTTACAGCACAGAAACCTGACATTTTAACAGGTGTGTAGACTTTTTCTATCAACTGTAAGTCTTATTTATGATGTGCAACAAAAAAGTCTCAAAACATTTGCATCTGCACACCAGGCAAACCCCTTGCGTACTTTTTACAGACATAGGCGTACAACACATTGCACTTGCACCAAACATGATTACTTTGCACCATTTCATAAATTTGGCGCAACCTTAAAAATCAAGGACAGACTTGTCTTCCTCTAGTCTGTTTCTGATACAATGATCTATATGATTTCTTATGTGCATCGGTCTCTCCTTAGCATTTAAACGTTGAAAAGCAATCTGAAAACCCACCTCTTCAAGAAAGCCTACTACATAGCCAAATAAGCCTCCACCATACAGTCAGATGAGCAGCTTTTACCCTCATCTACTGTCTCTTTCCTCTTTGCCTTGTAGATTGTAAGATGTGTCCTCTCCCCTTTGTACCAGTCTTTTATTGCTTCATGATTTATAGTATTTTTTAATCACGGTATGTGTAACCCTTCTTAGATGCACAGCCCAATAGAATTATTGCCACTTTCAAATAATAATAATGATAGTAGTGGAAAAGGGGCTTAAAAGGGGATATAGGTTCAACAGACTGTATATAAAGGATGCTATGAACTATGAAACAGAAGTAAAAAACTATGAAAACATCCTGAAATCTAAAGAAACCTAAGCAGAAAATAGTTGAAGACTTGTTAGATTACAACATAAGCAGCAATAAACATGGCAATACACACAAATCTAAAGCTAGATTCTAGATAATTGTGTAAGGTGGGAACAAAGGAGAAAATGTACTAATATTGGTGTTTCATATGTCAGTCTTAGTAAAAAATAAAAATTAAAGCCACTTCTGTGAGATAGATGCAAACTCATTCATTCGTAAATAAGCACACTCCTAATCTTAATTGCATGAGTCACTTTCCATAGAGGTTCATTATAGATGATACCTACTGTTACTACTGTTACTATTCTACTATTCTAATACTATTACTATGTCATGATTATCTTGACTTTCCATGCCATCTGTACTTGTATATGCAGATATATATTTCTATATGTCATTTTACTTATGTATGAAAAAAATCTTATGAATAAAAATGTAATGTTCAAAAAAAAAAATATTTAAAAACTGCTGAACTAAGATGCATCAAATTTTGGCATATCTTCTACCCTAAATTCAAATTTATGCCAGCTATTGTAGGTTTGAACTATATTTTATGCCAAATTGTGGTTTAAATCAGAGTAAATCTGGAGGGCCATGGGTCACGCTCCCTCTTGCTAAGCCCGCTAATAGAGATGAGCGAACACCTGGAAGTTCGGGTTCGGGTTCTGAATTAAAATAAAATAAAATAAATAAAAATTAACCAATATAAATTGGAGAGAGGTCCCATAGCAGAGAATTATGCGTCATATCACCCACCACTGAAGAAGGCCCCTTTCAGTTATTTCGGCCCCAGCACCCAGACTGAGGAGAGAGGTCCCACAGCAAGGAATCATGCGTTATATCACCCACCACTGGAGAAGGCCACTTTCAGTTATTTAGGCCACAGCACCCAGTCAGGGGAGAGAGGTCCCACAGCAAGGAATCATGCGTCATATCACCCACCACTGGAGAAGGCCACTTTCAGTTATTTCGGCCCCAGCACCCAGACAGAGGAGAGAGGTCCCACAGCAAGGAATCGTGCGTCATATCACCCACCACTGGAGAAGGCCACTTTCAGTTATTTCGGCCCCAGCACCCAGACAGAGGAGAGAGGTCCCACAGCAAGGAATAAGGCGTTATATCACCCACCACTGGAGAAGGCCACTTTCAATTATTTAGGCCCAGCACCCAGACAGAGGAGAGGTCCCACAGCAAGGAATCATGCGTCATATCACCCACCACTGGAGAAGGCCACTTTCAGTTATTTCGGTCCCAGCACCCAGACAGAGGAGAGAGGTCCCACAGCAAGGAATAAGGCGTTATATCACCCACCAGTGGAGAAGGCCACTTTCAGTTATTTAGGCCACAGCACCCAGAGAGAGGAGAGAGGTCCCACAGCAAGGATTCATGCGTCATATCACACACCACTGGAGAAAGCCACTTTCAGTTTTTTCGGCCCCAGCACCCAGACAGAGGGATAGGTCCCACAAACAAGGAATTATGCGTTATATCACCCACCGCTGGAGAAGGCCACTTTCATATATTTCTGCCCCAGCACCCAGACAGAGGAGAGAGGTCCCACAGCAAGGAATAAGGCGTTATATCACCCACCACTGGAGAAGGCCACTTTCAGTTATTTAGGCCCAAGCACCCAGGCAGAGGAGAGAGGTCCCACAGCAAGGAATAAGGCGTTATGTCACCCACCACTGGAGAAGGCCACCTTCAGTTATTTAGGCCCCAGCACCCAGACAGAGGAGAGGTCCCACAGCAAGGAATCATGCGTCATATCACCCACCACTGGAGAAGGCCACTTTCAGTTATTTCTGGCCCTAGCACCCAGACAGAGGAGAGAGGTCCCACAGCAAGAAATAAGGCGTTATATCACCCACCATTGAAAAAGGCCACTTTCAGTTATTTCGGCCCCAGCACCCAGACAGAGGAGAGAGGTCCCACAGCAGAGAATCATGCGTCATATCACCCACCTCTGGAGAAGGCCACTTTCAGTTATTTAGGCTCTGGCGCCCAGATTGAGGAGAGGTTCATTCAACTTTGGGTTGCACCGCAAGATCATGATAAAGTTAAAAAAATGAGGATTCAATAAAGAAGTGCCCTGGAGTACAAGAATACATGGTTGAGGGGGAGGCAGTTATAAATGTCTATTCTGCACAAGGGAGGGACAGGTCCTGTGGGATCCATGCCTGGTTCATTTTTATGAGCGTCAGCTTGTCCACGTTGGCTGTGGACAGGCGGCTGAGTTTGTCAGTAATGACGCCCCCTGCCGTGCTGAATACACGTTGAGACAAAACGCTGGCCGCCGGGCAGGGGAGTACCTCCAAGGCATAAAATGCTAACTCTGGCCATGTGGACAATTTGGAGACCCAGAAGTTGAATGGGGCCGAACCATAAGTCAGTACGTGGAGGGGTGTGCAGACGTACTGTTCAACCATGTTAGTGAAATGCTGCCTCCTGCTAAAACATTCCGTATCAGGTGGTGGTGCAGTTAGCTGTGGCGTGGAGACAAAACTTTTCCACATTTCTGCCATGCTAACCCTGCCCTCAGAGGAGCTGGCTGTGACTCAGCTGCGTTGGCGACCTCTTGCTCCTCCTCTGCCTTCGCCTTGGGCTTCCACCTGTTCCCCTATGACATTTGGGAATTCTCTCAGGAGCGCGTCTACCAGTGTGCGCTTGTACTCGAGCGTCTTCCTATCACGATCCAGTGCAGGAAGTAAGGTGGGCACATTATCTCTGTTAAGGGAGATCCAGCAGGGTGGCAACCCAGTAGTCCGCACACGTTAAAATGTGGGTAACTCTGCTGTCGTTGCACAGGCACTGCAGCATGTAGTCAAGCTTATGTGTGCCAGGCTCCACAGAGGTAAGGACAAGCTGTCCTCTGTGGGAAGCGTATCGTTATCGTCCTCCGTATCCCCACAGCCACGCACCAGTGATGGGCCTGAGCTGTGTCGGGTGCCACCCCGCTGTGAACCTGCTTCACCCTCATCCTCCTCCACCTCCTCCTCATCCTCCTCGTCCTTCAGTAGTGGGCCCTGGCTGGACACATTTGTACTTGGCCTCTGCTGTTGCAAAAACTTCCCTCTGAGCCACTTCTAACAGACTGGCCTGAAAGTGCTAAAAATGACCCCTACTCCTCCTCTTCCTCCTCCTCCTGGGCCACCTCCTCTTCCATCATCGCCCTAGGAGTTTTCTAAAGGAGACATAGAAGTGGTATTGTAACGCTGATAACGGTGTCATTGCCACTGGCCATGTTGGTGGAGTACTCGAAACAGCGCAACAGGGCACACAGGTCTCGCATGGAGGCCCAATCATTGGTGGTGAAGTGGTGCTGTTCCGCGAGTGCGACTGACGCGTGCGTGCTGCAGCTGAAACTCCACTATGGCCTGCTGCTGCTCACACAGTCTCTCCAGAATGTTCAAGGTGGAGTTCCACCTGGTGGGCACGTCCCATATGGAGGCAGTGAGCTGGAAGGCCGAAGTTACGCTGTAGCACAGACAGGCGAGCAGCTGCAGGATGTGAACGCCGGAAGAGCGCACAGACGGCCCGCATTTTATGCAGCAGCTCTGACATGTCGGGGTAGTTGTGAATTAACTTCTGCACCGCCAAATTTAGCACATGCGCCAGGGATGTGGGTCAAAGGGATGTGCGTCAGACCGGCTAGTCCCAGAGCTGCAACGAGAATTTCGCCCATTATCGCACACCACCAGGCCGGGCTTGAGGCCCACCAGCAGAAACCACTCGTCGGTCTGTTGTTCAATACCCCGCCACAACTCCTGCGCGGTGTGGGGCCTGTCCCCCAAACATATGAGTTTCAGAATGGCCTGCTGACATTTACCCCGGACTGTGCTGAAGTTGGTGGTGAAGGTGTGTGGCTGACTGGATGAGCTGGTGGAAGCAGAGGAGGAGAAAGCCGAGTAGGAGGAGGAGGCTACAGGAGGCAAAGAATTATGCCCTGCGATCCTTGGCGGCGGAAGGACGTGCGCCAAGGAACACTCTACCTGGGGACCAGCCGCCACTACATTTACCCAGTGTGCAGTTAGGGATATATAGCGTCCCTGGCTGTGCTTACTGATCCAAGTATCTGTGGTTAGGTGGACCTTGCCACAGATGGCGTTATGCAGTGCACACTTGATTTTATCGGATACTTGGTTGAGCAGGGAAGGCACGGCTGTCTTGGAGAAGTAGTGGCGGCTGGGAACAACATACTGTGGGACAACCATGGACATCAGCTGTTTGAAGCTGTCTGTGTCCACCAGCCTGAATGACAGAATTTCAAAGGCCAGTAGTTTAGAAATGCTGGCATTCAGGCCCAGGGCTCGAGGGTGGCTAGGTGGGAATTTACGCTTTCTCTCCAAGGTTTGTGAGATGGAGAGCTGAACGCTGACGTGTGACATGGTGGAGATGCTTGATGACGCAGGTGGTGGTGTCGGTGGCACATCCTCTGTTTGGTGGGCGGCAGGTGCCAACGTTCCTCCTGAAGCGGAAGAAGGCGTTTACTCCACTGCAGTTCATGCTTTGCATGTAGATGCCTGGTCATGCAGGTTGTGCTAAGGTTTCGAACGTTAATGCCTCGCTTCAGGCTCTGATGGCACAGCGTGCAAACCACTCGGGTCTTGTCGTCAGCACATTGTTTATAGAAGTGCCATGCCAGGGAACTCCTTGAAGCTGCCTTTGGGGTGCTCTGTCCCTGGTGGCGGTGGCCAGTAGCAGGCGAACTCTCTTGGCGGCGGCTGTTCTGCTTTTGCCCCCTGCTCCCTCTTTTGTTATGCTTTTGGCTCGGTCTCATCACTGCCTCTTCCTCTAAACTATGAAAGTCAGTGGCACGAACTTCATTCCATGTGGGTCTAGGACCTCATCGTCCCCTGCATCGTCTTCCACACAGTCTTCCTCCCTGATCTCCTGTTCGGTCTGCACACTGCAAAAGACACAGCAGTTGGCACCTGTGTTTCGTCATCATCTGACATGTGTGGACTCCGATGAGGTGGTATTCCCATGTCCTCATCATCAGGAAACATCAGGAAGGGCTAGGCGGATTCCCTTGGGAAACCCTGCCAGCAGAGACTTCAAACAGCATAAGAGACTGCTGCATAACTTGAGGCTCAGACAGTTTCCCTGATATGCATGGGGGTGATGTGACAGACTGATGAGCTTGGTTTTCAGGCGCCACCTGTGCGCTTTCTGCAGAAGACTGAGTGGGAGATAATGTTGTGAACATGCTGGATCTACTGTCGGCCACTTAATTGACTTGCGCCTCTACCTGCTCAGGCCTTACCATCCTTAGAATGGCATTGGGCCCCACCAAATATTGCTGTAAATTCTGGCGGGTACTGGAACCTGAGGTAGTTGGTTCACTAGGACGTGTGGCTGTGGCAGAATGGCCACGTCCTCTCCCAGCACAAGAGGGTACACTAACACCACCACGACCGCGTCCTCGTCCCTTACTAGATGTTTTCCTCATTGTTACCGTTCACCAAACACCACAATAAGAAAAAAATATTTGGCCCAATGTATTGATTTCAAATTCAGGCCTTTTTTACAGGCACCTAACACTATCTGCCTATTTATTTATGTAGCGTACTACACTAATCCAAGCACAGCAGTAACCACTGCTTTCGGGAATATCTCTTTTAGGGCTAGTATTTAGGCCCTGGATTAAAGGTATCCTTTTATGGACAGATTTACACTTGGAGATGAATAGTAGCGTTAGAAAAAATATGTAGGATTATGCCTTCAGCAATTGTATTTTAACACTTTGTGTAATATACCCTTTAACGGACAGAAATACAATGGGAGATGCACGGTAGCGTGTGAAGTTAATGAGGATGACCCTCTCAGCACTTGTATATACAAATTGAGTGTAATATACCCTTTTATGGACAGATTAACACTTGGCCTGATACAGCTGGGACACCAGATTCATGGTATTGCTATTTTGGCAATTGAATTTCACCCCAGAACAAAATATATGTTTTGGCGGATACTATTATACTTTGCCAGCCACAGCTGAAACCACTGATTTATTGTATTGCTATTCTGGCAATTGAATTTCACACTAGAACAAAATATACCCTTTTACGGACAGAATAACACTTGGCCTGCAACTGCAGGGACACCAGATTCAGGGTATTGCTATTTTGGCAATTAAATTTCACCCCACAACAAAATATATGTTTTGGTGGACACTATTATACTTTGCCAGCCACAGCTGAAACCACTGATTTATGGTATTGCTATTTTGGCAATTAAATTTCACCCCAAAACAAAATAGACCCTTTTACTGACAGATTAACACTTGGCCTGCAACAACTGGGACACCAGATTCAGGGTATTGCTATTTTGGCAATTGAATTTCACCCCAGAACAAAATATACCCTTTTACAGACAAATTAACACTTGGCCTGCAACAGCTGGGTCACCAGATTCAGGGTATTGCTACTTTGGCAATAGAATTTCACCCCAGAACAAAATATACCCATTTATGGACAGATTAACACTTGGCCTGCAACAGCTGGGACACCAGATTCAGGGTATTGCTATTTTGGCAATTTTATTTCACCCCAGAACTAAATATACCCTTTACGGACAAATTAACACTTGGCCTGCAACAGCTGGGACACCAGATTCAGGGTATTGCTATTTTGGCAATTGAATTTCACCCTAGAACAAAATATACGTTTTGGCGGACACTATTATAGTTTGGCAGCCAGTGCTGGGACACCACATTTAGAGGATTGCTATTTTGGAAATTGAATTTCACCCCAGAACAAAATATATGTTTTGGTGGACACTATTATACTTTGCTAGCCAGTGCTGCGACACCAGATTTAGGGATTGCCATTTTGGCAATTGAATTTCACCACAGAAAATAATCTATCCTTTGCCAGACAGCAGACAGTATTATACTTGGCTAGCCAAAGCTGGAACAACAGATTTAGGGGATTGGTATTTTGGCAATTGTATTTAACCCCTTAATAAAATATAGAAATTGCTATCCTGAGTTTCTAGGGGTGACAATAAGCACAGCCAAGCCTCTGATATAGGATATAACAAAAAAAAAAAAACTAGTATTGATGGATTGATGGACTTGGTGGCAGCTTGATCTGGTGCAACACAAAATGGCCGCCGATCACCCCAGAAAAAAAGTGACAGAAAAACGCTCTGTGCAGCCTAAAAACCAGTGAGCAAGTAACTAGCAAAAGTTGAATCTTTCACAGCTGACTGTACTTCATTAGGTGCTTTTGCTGACTTTTCCCTGCCTAATCTCGCCCTAACAGCAGCTGCGTCTCTCCCTACACTAATCAGAGCAGTGTGACGTGCGGCACTACGTGACTCCAGCATAAATAGAGGCTGGGTCACATGCTGCACTTGGCCAATCACAGCCATGCCATTAGTAGGCATGGCTGTGATGGGCTCTTAGGGCAAAAGTAAACGCTAGCTGATTGGCTGCTGTGCAGCCCTTCAGAAAGCGGGAAGAGATCGCCGAACAATGAACACGAACCCGAACTTTTGAAAGGTTCGGGTTCGAGTCCGTGTCCCGAACACCCCAAATTTCGTTACGAACCCGAACTATGCTCGAACTGTTCGCTCAACACTACCCGCTAACAGAGAAGTGAAAAGTTGCAAAACTATGCCTCAAATATAGCTTGCACCATGATTTTCATCTGTTTTTGCCCCTATTGTGATATGTTAGAAACATTTATAAATGTGCCCCAAAGGATTAAACATGTTAAATGGGGAAAAGTGGACCTTTCACTGAAATACTTACACTACACTCCTGAGCGGCCCTCGCTGCAGTCCAGGCAACAGGTTTTTTAAAATATCCCCGGTTCATCCGCTCTGGTCTCTAGTTAGTTCTCACATGCGGCAATTCTTGTATGAGGGGGGACTTGTCTTGCCTGGGAGTGGTTTTCCTCTCCCTGGCTGCGGAGCCGAGCGCTATGATTGGCTGCGCTCGCACCCAGGGAAAGGAAAACCACTCCCCAGGCAAAAGACAAGTCCCCGCCTCATACAAAGAATTGCCACATGTGAGAACTAACGTGGACTGGAACAGATGAACAGGGGGATTTTTTGAAAAAAAAACTGTTGCCTGGACCGCAGCAGGGGCCGCCCAGGAAGGTAGTGTAAGTATTTCACTACCTCAATCCAAAGTGAAAGGTCCTCTGGAAAAATGCCCCAGGGTCTTATGGAGCGAATACTAATGAGAACCAGGAAGCAGTGAAGGCTCTGTTCTAACCGCTTCCTGGTCCTCGGCTGTCAGATGGGGTCTGAGGTCTGATTGGGGGTCTGATGTGAGGTCTTATTGTGGTCTAATTAACATTGGGGGTATGATTGAAGCTGTCAGCTAAGGTAAGGTGTGATTGCTAGTCTGACCGGAGGTCTAATGAAAAATATTTTTCTCTTATTGTCCTCCTCTAAAATGTAGGTGCATCTTATGGGCCGGTGTATCAAGATGTTATGATCTGAAACGCGTAGATATGGAATTGTTCTGCTTGTTTTTATTTGCACTGTTCCAATAAAGAAGTAATATGTTTGTATTAGAAGCTGGATGAAAGCTTTTTTCCATTTAACCCTTAGAGGACGATTTTCCATTTTTGTGTTTTCGTTTTTCACTTCCGGCCTTCTCAGAGTTATAACTTCATAATTTTGCTACACCTTTTTTTTTTTTACAGCATTCACTTTGTGGTAAAATTGACTTGTTACCTTAAGGCTACATGCACGTGTGTATTTTGTGGATCCGCTCTGTGTGCCTTCCGCAATTTGAGGAACGGACTGAAGGGCCCATTATAGAGATGCCTATTTTTGTCCGCAAAATGGACAAGAATAGGACATGTTGTTGCTTTTTTGCGGGGCCGCGGAACGGAGCAACGGATGCGGACAGCACGCGGAGTGCTGTCCGCATCTATTGTGGCCCCATTAAAGTGAATGCGTCTGCGCCCGAGCTGCAAAATATCCGGCTCGTGAACATAAGGCCTTATTCTCCAGGTCAGTACAGTTACAAAGATACCACACTTGTATAGTCTTTCTTGCATTTTAATACTGAGAAAAAATTAAAAACCTTGAATATTTTTTTCATAACAATATTCTGACCCCTATAATTTTTTTGTAGTTATGCATATGGGGCTGCATGACGGCTTATTTATTTTTACGGGGTTATCTGTACTTTTCATTCATACAATTTTGAAGTGTGTGTCACTTTTTAATCACTTTTTATGAAAAATCTTTGGGGGAGTTGAAGTGACAAAAAATGTTGAATTGTCCGTTTTTTTTTTTTTTTCGTTACACGATTCACCATATGGGACTAATGTTATATTTTAATAATACAGGCTTTTTTGAACACGGTGATGCCCCTGATGTGTATTTTTTATTGGTTAAGTATTTTTATTTCCATTTTGTGGAAGATGGGTTATAATGGAACTCTATTATGGATTCTTAATGCTGGTGAGAACCTGCCCAAACAGGTTCTCTGATCTGACCCGGGGAGCGCTGTTATGGGAGCTGGAGGGCATGGCTCCCGCTTCGAGACTGCTCAGATGCCATGGTCACATTTGACCAGGACCCATCAGGGGTAAAATATATGCAATCAGCCTTGTGGCTGATCTCACACATGTGCCAAGGATCTCTGCTGTTTGAAAAAGCAGAAACCTCAGCGACCTATGGCACCCACTACACATGCGAGTGGGTACCATGTTTAAAGACTAGACTTCTGCCTTACATATACAGAGGAGGGTACATAGGGATTAATGAAGCAGAGTTTTTTGTTAATTTTTTCAACTCAGTATTTCAAAATATACATTTTTAAAGTTTCCATCACAATAGCCATATGAGAGCAAGTTTTTTTGTGAGATGAGCTGTATTTTTAAATGGCACCATTTTGGGGTAGATGTAATGTACTGTAGAATTTTATTTTGTTAGGGGGGAAGGGGTTAAAAATCACAGCAATTCCACCTTTGTTTACTTTTGCTTTTATAGTTCTCCCTATGCAGTATAAGTATTGTTAGGTTTGTTACAATACCACAGTTAGATATTTATTTATTTTTTTTGTATTGTTAAACAAAAGCAACAGATTTTTGAAAATAAGTTTTCCTTTGATAAAGATTAGAGATGAGCGAATTTTAAAAAAATCAATTCACGGGTTCGCACAATTTTTCTGGAAAAATTCGATTTGAATATATTCGCTGCAAATTTAGTTAAAAAATGGCTATTTCCTGGCTGCTGAGAGAATTTATAGTGGTGTAGAACACTGTGCCTTGCAGTAACATGCGAGTCTGCTTCAGTAATTATACAATACTGTGAGTCCGTATAACATGCAGATGACAGGCATCGCTCTTAGAATCACTGCATACTTCACTTATTCGGGCAGTTACAGGGCCAAAACTGACCAAATAACTCAAGTATGAACTTAGCCTTACAAGTAGATGTTAGCGTCAAGAAGAAGCTCACTCCTTTTACACTCTCGTCAGCTGATTCCACATAGATGTCTACAGAACCTGTTCTTTTAAACACAAGTAGAGCCCCCCGACAGAGTGGAGAGGGTGCCAGCTGTAAGTTTGTGTTGACATCACTGATTCATTTTCCCCACTGCTCTGATCCGTCAGAACAAATACCCAGAAAAAAAACAATCCTGTCTGTGGAGCATATGCCTTAACTAGGTCAGCATTTGCTCAATAATCCATCAGTATTGCTAATCCACGGAGTTGATCTAAAACAGAGATGACATGTGAATGGAATATGGAATATTTGCATGTCTTCTGTGTTTTGTACCCACTCCTGCTTTTGGCTACCAAATCATAAGCCAATTCTGATTGGACCATACAGGCCTTAAAGCTGCTACACAGACAGGATCTGTTGTGCATCTTGTTTTCCTTCCTCCTGACAGATCAAAAGAAGTGTCAAATAAATGATGATGTTAGTCAGGCCGAAAGCCAAATTATTGGACCAGTCATGAAGTGGGGAGGGTGGGAACAGCATAAGAACTCCACAGAGTGGACCTATGACATAGTGGTGAGGGGAAAGCAGCATGAAGAGACCACAGAGTGGCCCAATAACAGGGTCTAGAGGTGGAAGCAGTATGAAGAGGCTACAGAGTGGCACAATGACTTAGTCTGGAGGTGGCAGCAGCAGGAGGAGACCACAGTGCGGCACAATGACAGAGTCTGGAGGTGGCAGTAGCATGAGGAGACCACAGAGCGGCACAAAGACCGAGTCTGGAGGTGGCAGCAGCATGAGGAGACCATAGAGAGGCACAAAGAAAGAGTCTGAAAGTGGCGGCAGCAAGAATAGGCCGAAAGGCGGCACAATGACAGAGTCTGAGGTGACGGCAGTATGAGGAGGCCACCGAGTGGCACAATAACCGAGTCTGCAGGTGGTGGCAGCATAAGGAGACTACAGAGCGGCACAATGACAGAGACTTGAGGAAGCAGCATCAGGAGGATACCACAAAGTGGAAATGTTACATAGTGTTGAGATGGCAGCAGGAGGAGACCACAGAGTGGCAAGGTAACATAGTTTGGAGGTGGTAGTAGCATCAGGAGGCCACAGAGTGGAAAGAAGACATAGTGTGGATATGGCAGCAGCATGAGGAGACCACAGAGTGGTAAGGTGACAAAATGTGGAGATGGCAGCAGCAGGATACCACAGAGTGGCAAGGTGACATAGTGTGGATATGGCAGCAGGAGGACACCACGGAGTGGCAATGTGTCATAGTTTGGAGGTGGCGGTAGCATCAGGAGGCCACATAAAGGCAAGGTGACATACAGTATGTTAGAGTGGATATGGCAGCAGTAAAAGGAGACCACAGAGTAGCTAGTGTGACATAATGTGAAGATGGCAGTAGCAGCAGCATCAGGAGGATACTATGTAAGTTGACATAGTTTGGAGATGGCAGAAGCAACAGCATCAGGAGACCACAAAGTGACGCGGTAACAGAGTGAGGCGTTGAGTGGCAATACCAGTACCCGCTGGAGGAAGGTGGGTGAAATAAGGATCACTTGGCATCATATGTGTGGCATCAGGTGGGTTGTAGCATCAAAGTAGTAGTTGAGGCAGGTAGTCAGGAAGAAACCGGTCCCTTGTGGCACCATGGATGAACTAGTCTGATGCATCAGGAATTGGTGATTGGAAATCTTGGCTGATCCACGCCTGATTCATCTTGACAAAGGTCAGTCTCTCCACATTTTGGGTGGACAGGCAAGATCTTCTTGGGGTAATTATGGCCACCGCTGCACTAAATACCCGTTCTGATGCCACACTACTGTCCGGGTAGGACAGCTTTTCCAGGGCAAACTCTGCTAGTTGTGGCTACAAATCCATTTTGGCTTCCCAGTAGTCCAGCGGATCTTCAGTGTGGGTGGCAGGGAGCAGTCCAAATATGCCACCACCTGCTGGTTCAGGTCCTATTTTTGTTGCTAAAATACTCCCCTACATGCTTTCATGCAGCGCGTATATATTTTCTTGTAGTACTGAAATACTCCACTATATACTTTCACTCAAGAATAACTGCAACAGTGCAGTGTATATATGTTTTTCTTTTTTTACTGAAATACACCCCTAAATGCTTTCAACAGAAATAACTGCAACAGTGCAGTACATATATACTTTTCTTGTTGCACTGAAACACGCCCCCATACGCTTTCATCAGAAAAAACTGCAATAGTGCAGTGCATGTATACTTTTCTTTTTTTAATGAAATATGCACCTATGCGCTTTCACCAGAAATAACTGCAATAGTCCAGTGCATATATTTTTCTTTTTTTACTGAAATACGCCCTATACGATTTCACCAAAAATAACTGCAGCAGTGCATATATGTTTTTCTTTTTACTGAAATACGCACGCCCTATATGCTTTCACCAGAAATAACTGCAACAGTGCAGTGCATATATATTTTTCTCTTGTTGCACTGAAATACGCCCTATACACTTTCACCAGAAATAACTGCAATAGTGCAGTGTGTATATATTTTCTTTTAGTATTGAAATACTCCCTATATGCTTTAACCAGAAATAACTGCAACAGTGCAATGTGTATATTTTTTTCTTGTAGTTCTGAAATTCGCCCTGTATACACTTTCATCAGAAATAACTGCATCAGTGCAGTGTGTATTTTGTTACTTTTTACTGAAATACACCCTTTAACGCTTTCACCAGAATCAACTGCAACAGTGCAGTACATATACACTCACCTAAAGAATTATTAGGAACACCTGCTCTATTTCTCATTAATGAAATTATCTAGTCGACCAATCACCTAGCAGTTGCTTTAAAGCATTTAGGGGTGTGGTCCTGGTCAAGACAATCTCCTGAACTCCAAACTGAATGTGAGAATGGGAAAGAAAGGTAATTTAAGCAATTTTGAGCGTGGCATGGTTGTTGGTGCCAGACAGGCCGGTCTGACTATTTCACAATCTGCTCAGTTACTGGAATTTTCACACACAACCATTTCTAGGGTTTACAAAGAATGGTGTGAAAAGGGAAAAACATCCAGTATGTGGCAGTCCTGTGGGCGAAAATGCCTTGTTGATGCTAGAGGTCAGAGGAGAATGGGCCGACTGATTCAAGCTGATAGAAGAGCAACGTTGACTGAACTAACCACTCGTTACAACGAGGTATGCAGCAAATCATTTGTGAAGCCACAACACGCACAACCTTGAGGCGGATGGGCTACAAGAGCAGAAGACCCCACCGGGTACCACTCATCTCTACTACAAATAGGAAAAAGAAGCTACAATTTGCTCGAGCTCACCAAAATTGGACTGTTGAAGACTGGAAAAATGTTGCCTGGTCTGATAAGTCTCAACTTCTGTTAAGACATTCAAATGGTCCGAATTTGGCGTAGACAGAATGAGAACATGTATCCATTATGCCTTGTTACCACTGTGCAGGCTGGTGGTGGTGGCGTAATGGTGTGGGGGATGTTTTCTGGGAACACTTTAGGCCCCTTAGTGCCAATTGGGCATCGTTTAAATGCAACGGGCTACCTAAGCATTGTTTCTGACCATGTCCATCTCTTCATGACCACCATGTACCCATCCTCTGATTAGAGATGGCCCGAACTATCCGCCGGCGAACAGTTCCCGGCGAACATAGCTTGTTCGCGTTCGCCTCTGCCGGGCGAACATATGCGATGTTCGGTCCGCCCCCTATACATCATCATTGAGCAAACTTTGACCCTGTACCTCACAGACAGCAGACACATTCCAGCCAATCAGCAGCATACCCTCCCTCCCAGACCCTCCCACCTCCTGCACAGCATCCATTTTAGATTCATTCTGAAGCTGCAGTCTTAGTGAGAGGAAGGAGAGTGTAGTAGCTGCTGATTTAATTGGGAAATTGATAGCTAGGCTAGTGAATTCAGTGTCCACTCCAGTCCTGAAAGACTCATCTGATCTCTGCTGTAAGGACAGCGTCCTGACAGCACCCCAAAAGCCCTTTTTAGGGCTGCAACATTAGTCTGCTTTTTTTTCCTTTATATACATATTGCAGTTGCCTGGCCTGCCTGTGTGTGAGGAGCTGCAGGCCCACAGACTGTAGTGTGCCCACTGCCAGTGCCCACCCCTGTCATCCCGTGTGGTACAGGACTTTGCATCAAAAAAGGCACTTAATTTTTACACTTTAATCTAAGGTTAGTTGCCTGCCAGTGTGTGTCAGGCTGACTTCCACTGACTGTAGTGTGCCCACTGCCAGTGTCCACCACTCATACCGGCTGGCACAGGACTTGCATAAAAGGCATTTAATTTTTACACTTTAGTGTAATTTCAGCTGCTCACCTGCTGCTAGTGTGTGTCAGGCCGACTTCAACTGACTGTAGTGTGCCCACTGCCAGTGCCCACCCCTGTCATCCCGTGTGGCACTAGGACTTTGCTTAAAAAAAGGCACTTAATTTTTACACTTTAATCTAAGGTTAGTTGCCTGCCAGTGTGTGTCAGGCTGACTTCCACTGACTGTAGTGTGCCCACTGCCAGTGTCCACCACTCATACCGGCTGGCACAGGACTTTGCATAAAAAAGGCATTTAATTTTTACACTTTAGTGTAATTTCAGCTGCTTGCCTGCTGCTAGTGTGTGTCAGGCCGACTTCAACTGACTGTAGTGTGCCCACTGCCAGTGCCCACCCCTGTCATCCCGTGTGGCATAGGACTTTGCTTAAAAAAGGCACTTAATTTTTACACTTTAATCTAAGGTTAGTTGCCTGCCAGTGTGTGTCAGGCTGACTTCCACTGACTGTAGTGTGCCCACTGCCAGTGTCCACCACTCATACCGGCTGGCACAGGACTTTGCATAAAAAGGCATTTAATTTTTACACTTTAGTGTAATTTCAGCTGCTTGCCTGCTGCTAGTGTGTGTCAGGCCGACTTCAACTGACTGTAGTGTGCCCACTGCCAGTGCCCACCCCTGTCATCCCGTGTGGCATAGGACTTTGCTTAAAAAAAGGCACTTAATTTTTACACTTTAATCTAAGGTTAGTTGCCTGCCAGTGTGTGTCAGGCTGACTTCCACTGACTGTAGTGTGCCCACTGCCAGTGTCCACCACTCATACCGGCTGGCACAGGACTTTGCATAAAAAGGCATTTAATTTTTACACTTTAGTGTAATTTCAGCTGCTTGCCTGCTGCTAGTGTGTGTCAGGCCGACTTCCACTGACTGTAGTGTGCCCACTGCCAGTGTCCACCACTCATACCGGCTGGCACAGGACTTTGCATAATAAAGGCATTTAATTTTTACACTTTAGTGTAATTTTAGCTGCTCACCTGCTGCTAGTGTGTGTCAGGCCGACTTCAACTGACTGTAGTGTGCCCACTGCCAGTGCCCACCCCTGTCATCCCATGTGGCACAGTACTTTGCATCAAAAAAAGGCATTTAATTCTTACACTTTAGTGTAATTTCAGTTGCTTGCCTGCTGCTAATGTGTGTCAGGCTGACTTCCACTGACTGTAGTGTGCCCACTGCCAGTGCCAACCACTGATACCGGGTGGCACAGTAGCTTGCCGATAAATAAGGCATTTAATTTTTAGACAGTAGTCTAAATTCAGTTGCTTGCCTGCTGCCAGTGTGTGTCAGGCCCTCTTCCACTGACTGTAGTGTGCCCACTGCCAGTGCCAACCACTGATACCGGGTGGCACAGTAGCTTGCCGATAAATAAGGCATTTAATTTTTAGACAGTAGTCTAAATTCAGTTGCTTGCCTGCTGCCAGTGTGTGTCAGGCCCACCTCCACAGACTGTAGTGTGCCCACTGCCAGTGCCAACCACTGATACCGGGTGGCACAGTAGCTTGCCGATAAATAAGGCATTTAATTTTTAGACAGTAGTCTAAATTCAGTTGCTTGCCTGCTGCCAGTGTGTGTCAGGCCCACTTCCACAGACTGTAGTGTGCCCACTGCCAGTGCCAACCACTCATACCGGGTGGCACAGTACCTAGCACGCGTAGTACCACTTATCTAAAAAAAATGACAGGCAGAGGCAGGCCAGCCCGCAGGGGCCGTCGTGGTCGTGGTGCTGTGATTTCCACTGTCCCTGGAATAATGCCCAGTTTTCAGAGGCCACGCACTCTGAACCCGAAAAATTCAGAGGACGTAGTTGACTGGCTTAGACAGGACACCCAATCTTCAACAGCTTCGCTAAGAACCTTGACGCACCATCCTCCTCCAGCTCAGCTCGGTCACCTGCCTCAAGTTACCACGCACCCGCCCGTCGCCACCACCACCACTACCACCACAGCCGCTTCACTTGATCAGTCAGAGGAGTTATTTACACATCAGTTGGATGCAATTAGTGATGCGCAACCATTATTGCCAGATGATGTAGATTACGGGGATATGTCTCAGTCAGGCAGGATTACACACATGGACGTACAGTGTGATGATGATGATGATGATGTTGTACCCGCTGCTGCTTCTTTTGCTGAGGTGTCAGATACAAGTGAAGCGGTTGATGATGACGATGTGTCCACGGATGCCACGTGGGTGCCTGCTCGAAGAGAAGAAGAGGGGGAAAGTTCTGAAGGGGAGACAGAGAGAATGAGGAGACGAGTTGGAAGCAGGGGGAGGTCGTCGCAAGGAGTTAGTGGCACAGTCAGACAGCATGTATCGGCACCTGGGGTCAGCCAGACAGCACGCCAGTCAACGCATGCTGTTGCCACCACTAGAATGCCGTCATTGCAAAGCTCAGCAGTGTGGCATTTTTTTGTGTGTCTGCCTCTGATAAAAGCAATGCCATTTGCAACCTGTGCCAAAAGAAACTGAGTCGTGGGAAGTCCAACACCCACCTTGGTACAACTGCTTTGGCGAAGGCACATGATCTCACATCACAAACGCCTATGGGATCAACACATGAGTACAAGCAGCACACAAACTCAAAGCCACCATGCTCCTCCTGGTCCAGCATCTTCAGCCACGCCAACCACTGCTGTCCTCCCTGCCCCCTCTCAACCACCCGCCACTCCATCTCTCACCTTCAGCAGTTCCTGCTCATCTGCCCACAGTCAGGTGTCTGTCAAGGACATGTTTGAGCATAAGAAGCCAATGTCACAAAGTCACCCCTTGCTCGGCGACTGACAGCTGGCTTGACGGAACTCTTAGCCCGCCAGCTTTTACCATACCAGCTGGTAGAGTCTGAGGCCTTCAAAAATTTGTCGCTATTGGGACACCACAGTGGAAGGTACCCGGACGAAATTTTTTTCAAAAAGGCAATCCCAAACCTCTACCATGTCATTGAAAAGGAAGTCATGGCATCTCTGGCATACAGTGTTGGGGCAAGGGTCCATCTGACCACTGATACCTGGTCTGCAAAGCACGGTCAGGGCAGGTATATCACGTATACTGCGCATTGGGTCAACCTGCTGACGGCTGACAAGCATGGAATGCGTGGCTCCGCAGCGGAGTTGGTGACACCACCACGACTTGCAGGCAGACCTACTGCCACCTCCTCTACTCCTACTCCATCCTCTTCAATATCCTCCTCGGCTGAGTCCTCTTCTGCTGCGGCGTCTGGCTGCACATCAACTGATTCCCCCAGCTCCCCAGGGGCTATTCCACATCCCGGATACGACAGTGTCACGCTATCTTGGGGTTGACTTGCCTGAAAGCAGAGAGCCACACAGGACCAGCACTCCTGTCCGCCCTGAACGCACAGGTGGATCAGTGGCTGACCCCGCACCAACTGGAGATCGGCAAAGTGGTGTGTGACAATGGAAGCAATCTGTTGGCGGCATTAAATTTGGGCAAGTTGTCACATGTGCCGTGCATGGCACATGTGTTGAATCTCATCGTACAACGTTTTGTGTCTAAGTACCCAGGCTTACAGGACGTCCTCAAGCAGGCCAGGAAGGTGTGTGGCCATTTCAGGCGTTCCTACACGGCCATGGCGCACTTTTCCGATATTCAGCGGCGAAACAACATGCCAGTGAGGCGCTTGATATGCGACAGCCCGACACGTTGGAATTCAACACTCCTAATGTTCAACCGCCTGCTCCAACAAGAAAAAGCCGTCAACGAGTATTTGTATGACCGGGGTGCTAGGACAGCCTCTGCGGAGCTGGGAATCTTTTTGCCACGTTACTGGACACTCATGCGCAATGCCTGTAGGCTTATGCGTCCTTTTGAGGAGGTGACAAACCTAGTCAGTCGCACCGAAGGCACCATCAGCGACCTCATCCCATTTGTTTTCTTCCTGGAGCGTGCCCTGCGAAGAGTTCTGGATCAGGCTGTAGATGAGCGTGAAGAGGAAGAGGAAGAGTTGTGGTCACCATCACCACCAGAAACAGCCTTGTCATCATCGCTTGTCGGACCTGCAGCAACGCTGGAAGAGGAGTATGAGGAAGAGGAGTCAGAGGAGGAATGTGGTGGCTTTGAGGAGGAGGAAGACCAACCACAGCAGGCACCCCAGGGTGCTCGTTGTTGTCACCTATCTGGGACCCATGGTGTTGTACGTGGCTGGGGGAAGAACAGACCGTCAATGACATCAGTGAGGACGAGGAACGGGAAATGAGTAGCTCTGCATCCAACCTTGTTCAAATGGGGTCTTTCATGCTGTCATGTCTGTTGAGGGACCCACGTATAAAAAGGATAAAGGAGAACGATCTGTACTGGGTGGCCACGCTACTAGACCCCGGTATAAGCAGAAAGTGGCAGAAATGTTACCAAATTACCGAAAGTCGGAAAGGATGCAGCAGTTCAAAACCAAACTAAAAATATGCTTTACACAGCTTATAAGGGGGATGTCACAGCACAACGGGAATCTAACAGGGGAAGAGGTGAGTGTAATCCTCCTCCTACCACGGCGGCAAGGACTGGACGATTTACAGATGTGTTGTTGATGGAGGACATGCGGAGCTTTTTCAGTCCTACTCATCGCCACAGCCCTTCGGGATCCAACCTTAGAGAACGACTCGACCGACAGGTAGCAGACTACCTCGCCTTAACAGCAGCTATCGACACTCTGAGGAGCAATGAACCCCTTCACTACTGGGTGTGCAGGCTTGACCTGTGGCCTGAGCTATCCCAGTTTCCGATAGAACTTCTGGCCTGCCCTGCTTCAAGTGTCCTGTCAGAAAGGTCCTTCAGTGCAGCAGGAGGCATTGTCACTGACAAGAGAAGTCGCCTCGGTCAAAAAAGTGTTGATTACCTCACCTTCATAAAGATGAATGAGGCATGGATCCCGAAGGGACTGACAGTGGGGGATACGTTTGACTAACAAAAGGCCTGATTACATGCCATGGCCTTAAAATGGTCCCCACGCTGCTGTATTTAATGTCTGCATACCGGATGACTTTCGTGAATTCTCCACCACCAACTAGGGTTCAAGCAGCAATGTTTTAGTCACTTTTCTGCCTGGAAAACATAAATTTTTCCGGCCGCTGCTACAATAGTGGCTGCAACAGTGCCAATTTTTTTTCAGGCATGTGTACATGCCTAATTTTTCTGTCCTATGGTGCAGCACTGTGGCTGCAAAAACAAACCAAAAAAAAAAGGCACATACAAGTGTCAATTCCCCTTCGTGATCGTTACCTTGTTGTGGTGAAGGGGCTTGCGTATCACAATGAAGCAATCATCATCACCTCTATAAGTGTGTTGGCAATGTTGCCACACCCCAGATGATAAGGCCGTTGCTTCATTATGATCAGACCAAAAGCGATCGGGTGGCCACGCCTACTAGACCCCGGTATAAGCAGAAAGTGGCAGAAATGTTACCAAATTACCGAAAGTCGGAAAGGATGCAGCAGTTCAAAACCAAACTAAAAATATGCTTTACACAGCTTATAAGGGGATGTCAATGGGGATTCGACAATGGTTAATCAATTCGACCGGATAGGGTCCGTAACAGGGATTAAAACTGATAGCAATAGTACTAGTTAAGACACCACTCATATAGGGTGTCACAGCACATTGCTCTGTGCACGCGCAGTGCCCCAATTTGGGAGTAAGAGGACCGACCAAGCTGCTTTTTCCATCTCCCGGTTCCTGAAATCAATTCAGTTTAGTGTACGAGAGTTTGGTCTGTCACTGTGAAGGCAGTCGAAGGTACCCGGCCTAAATTTTTTTCACAAAAGGCAATCCCTGATATGGGACGTAACAGGGATTAAACTGATGAGAATAATACTACAGAAAATACCACTCATATCAGTGGAGGGAGCCAGCGTTTTTTAACCATCTCCCCGTTCAAAAATCTATTTAATAAATGGCCCCAGATTGGGGAGTCGGGGACGTTAGAGGGATTAAACTGATGAGAATAGTACTACAGAAAATACCACTCATATCGGGTGTGACAGTAAATTGCACGGCGCAGACGCAGTGACCGTGGTTTAAAAACAGAGTGGAGGGAGCCAGCGTTTTTTAACCATCTCCCCGTTCGAAAAATCTATTCAATAAATGGCCCCCAGATTGGGGACGTTAGAGGGATT